>MU782395.1:0-51800 GCA_026770625.1 Nicotiana glauca | reverse complement strand
AAAATATAGCTGAGTTCATGAAACAGTGTAATTCAAATGGACTAAGTTCAAATAATATTTCAAATAGTGAGGAAAACAATGATGATAGCTAACAAGAAGTTCAAACAGTCGGCAATAAGCCCCAAATATGGCAATAAGCCCAAGTCATAGTGAAAAATAACACATCATAGTCAATTACGCGGTAAAATAAACAACCGGGACGGACCAAGTCGCAATCCCCAACGGTGCTCTACCCCACGCTCGCTATCCGGCGTGCAAGTCACCTCAATATAGCACTACGGTGTGCAAATCCGGGGTTTCAAACCTTCAGGATATCATTTACAATCATTACTCACCTCGAACCAGTGAAATTCCTCGCTCGCGATGCCTTTGCCCCTCAAATTGGCCTCCACGCGCGTCGAATCTAACCAAAATCAGAGCGAATGCGTTACAATATGCCAAGGGAACAAACCCAATCGAAAACAATCGAAATATAGCAAAAATCCCGAAACTAGCAAAACCTGATCCCTGGGCCCACTTCTCGAAATCTAGAAAATTTTACATCAATACGACCCTTATGTCGCCACGAGTTCATACATATCAAATACACAAGAATCGGAGTCCATTTGACCCCTCAAATCATTAATTTAAACTCTCTTAAGTTTCAAGCCCTAACCTCCATTTTTGACCATTAATTCCTTGAATTTTAGAGTTTAATCCACGATTTTACACTATATAAATATAATCCAAGTCCAATAGTTCATACCTGATGAAACCCCTTCGAATTCTCTCCAAAATCGCCCAAGAATCGCCTAACCCGAAGTCCAAAATATTTTCCTTCTCTTTCAATTCGTGAAACACTGTTCACTTAAACCCAGGTCGATTTCCGCTTCTGCGGTTAATTTACCGCACCTGCGGTCACTGCATATGCGCCCACTTGACCGCTTCTGCGGTCTAACTTAACTCACTAGGGACCGCTTCTGCGGTCGCTGCTTATGCGGACCCACGTCTGCTTCTGCGGAATACCCAGGTCCTTCAAGGACCGCTTTTGCGACCACCTGGCCGCATCTGCGGAATTGCTTATGCGTCCCCTTTTTCCGCATATGCGAAAACAACAGAACCAACAAACCTCTTCCAAGCAACAAACTCCAAATTCACCGTTTAACCGCCCGAAATCACCCCGAGGCCCCCGGGACCTCAACCAAAAGCACAGATATGATCTATTACCTTATTCAAACTTGCTCGAATCATCAAATCACTATAGTTAACATTAAAAATCATCAAATTTCACCAAATCAAAGCCTAAGTTCTTCATGAGCGTCCGAAATGCACTTTCGATCAAATCCCGACCAAACGATGTCCGAATGACCTAAAAATTTGCACACATATCCAAAATCACCCAACGAAGCTACTGCAACTCTCGGAACTCCATTCTGACCCTTGGATCAAAATCTCACCTATCAACCGGAATTCGCCAAAATTCTAACTTCGCCAATTCAAGCCTAATTCTACACCGGACTTCCAAAATCAATTCCGATCGCACCCCTAAGTCACAAATCATCCCCCTAAGATAACTGAATCGCCGGAAGCCACATTCGAGCCCTCTAACTCATACGTCAATGTCCGGTTGACTTTTCCAACTTAAAAGAGACTAAGTGTCTCATTTCTTATCAAAACCAATCCAGTTCAACTCTAACACACCAAATACTGATAACGAAACATAAAGAAGCATAAAATGGGGAAAATAGAGCAGTAACACATGAGATGATGGGTCGGGTCGTCACAGGGATTTAGAAGGATCGACCGTACCCAAAGTGAATGGGTATACATGAAGAAAACTAGCCTTGTAATCCATTATGTTCTCATCAGGGCAAGGAATCTCCACCTCCACTGCCTCCTTCCATCGGCAGTCTTCCTTCACCTTTCCTATGTTGGTCACAACACTAATGTACCGAGACACGTGTTCACATCGGCCCGATACAGATGAGGTTTTATCAACGGTAAAGTCCTTCGACATGTCAAGCTCGATGGGAGTACATTTTCCCAATGTGGGTATCACTTTGGGTTTCCCTTTAGACGTTCGAGATGAAGAGGCAACCTCATCTTTTCGAGGGACATCTTGGAGGTTCTAGCCATGACGATGATGAAATTTTTCTAAGAAAGTAAGAAGAAAGAATGCAAAAAGGGATGGGTCAGGCTTTGCAAATTTGAAGATGTTGGGAAAGTAAGAATTATCAAATAATTGCTGCATTTATAGGAGCCGTATGGGCAGCGGAAGGATGATCTAATAGCGGTTCGTGGGCTTCTCAATAGTTGCATTTGACGGTGACCCTTATGCGGTTTTTTGGGCATGGAATTTAATGCTCTGGTAGGCTGCCATCACGACAATGATGCCCTTAGAATAGAAGCTCAAAATCTTTTCCTATCGCTTCGTTCTAGGAAACGTGGGGACTATCTATATACAGCAAAGTCGGAGGGTCCAATTTCTCGTCATTGAGGCACTTCGGAAGATCTCCTCGAAGGCTCGAGACCACGGCCGAGTATCCTCCCTCGTGGGTAGTCAACACTCGACCTCAGGGTAGGAATGATCACGATAATGGTAGAAATGGGGAGTTCTTAAGGCACAGGGATAGGACTGACAGAGCCTAGTGGACTATTCTAAACCCGGATCAGGGTGTCATCTAGCTGTCCCATATCCATATATTTGGAATTAATGCATTTTGTACTATGTTGGGATTCCCCTCCTATATAAAGGGGATCCTGGTCATTTTGTAAGTCTGTTGCTTCAGTTGCTCCACACGAAATATAGAAGAACATTCTCTCTGCTCTCTAATATATTCTCTTGATATTATTGTTCTCATTTATTATATCCATTATTGTTATTCATTTATTGCTTATCATTGTCCATAAAAATCCTTCGTTAATTTTATTATAACTGTTACCCATACTCCGATCACCCTCCATAGCTCATAGCCGAGATCTGGAATCAACCTCGAGGCCCCCGAATTGACAAGCTCAGGGCCCCCGAATCAACAAGCTCGAGGCCCCGATTGTTAGCCTATCGGTGTGACCATCACTCTATCCTTAACTCTTATTTTGTTTCTAAGTCTCACATACAGAGCATCAACTGCTTAACAACTAGCATAAAAATAGATCACATATTTTTAGAGTCCCATAATCAAATTTAATTGTTATTACCATTTTTTCGGTAAACACAGAATCATCGCAAATGCGACCCATAACTTCGCAATTGCGAAGCAGTACATTAGCGGTCAGAGATCGCAATTGCAATCACTTTCTTCGCAAATGTGAAGGCCCATTATTTGCAAATGGGAACTATTTATCGCAAATGTGAATTTCACCTATCCCATCCCATGCTCGGAAATGTGAATAATTCTTTGCAATAGTGAGGCTTGCAATTGCGAGATCTATAATAGAACACCAGAATTGGTATTGCACCAGCAGGCTTCTGCAAAATAAAACTCCTCCGAAATACGTCTTAAACTCACCCCGAGCCCCTCTGGCTCCAAACCAAACATCTACAAAAGTGTAATTACATCATATGAACTTGCTTGTCCAACCAAATTACCAAAATAACATCTAAATCTATAAATCAATCCCCAACACGAATGGACTTCCAAAGTGAAACTCAAGAACACTAGAATCACGTTTAAGTGTCTGAATCATGTCAAATCAATTCCAAATTGAACCAAATTGTGTAGAAAAGTTTCAAATAGTAATGCAGAACTATTTCAAGATTTAATATCTAAATCTAAACCCGTTAGTTAAGAAGTCAACTTACGGTCAAACTTAGTAATTCTTCAACTTTCAAAAATGCTAGATTTCGGCAAAATGAATCAAACAAGTCGGGGACTTCCAAATTCAATTATGAGAATATGCCCTAGTACCAAATTACGATACAGACCCACAGGGACCGTCGAAATACTCATCCGGGCCTATTTTTACAAAATGTTGACCGTAATCTACTCAAGTCATTTTAAAGGAAAAAATTCACATTTTCTTCAATTTTTCACATAAAGGCTTTCTAGAATCAGACACGTACTGTGCATGAAAATCAAGAAATTTTAAATAGAACTAGTCGAGGTCTCGGAATGTGTAAATAGAGGCTAAATCTCAAAATGATTGATTGGGTCATCATATTATTTCACTTGACGCCTTACTTTATTCAAAGATTGTTATTATTCTTTATGGTGTTTAAATATAACTCTCTATCATTTTAATTGATATTCATTATGGTTATAATGTACATGGTAGCACGTGGGCCTTACCGTGTGAAGGTAATTGTTATTGTGGGCACGAGGTACCATATATGTATGATTTGGAAATTATAGTGTATGATTTGTGATTTACGAGGTGTGGCGTCTCAGGGCAATTCTTGTTTTAGGCCCATGTGTTGGGAACGATTTGATTATTTGAGTTGTCATTTGTTCCTCCTTATTTGAGTTTATTCATATCTCATCCGTGTTCTAATTATGTTGCTTATCTATTACTCGTTTACTACTTTCTGCCATTTGCATTTCTATTACTTCATTGTTAGTTGTAAATCAATAATCTTTCTGACATTAGCCTTACATTGATATTCTTTCCACTGTTAGCTTCAGGCATATCAGGTTTCTATGTCTAGTAGGTGTCTTGACCTGGCTTCGTCACTACTTTACTGAGGTTATACTTGATACTTACCAGGTACCATTGTAGTGTACTCATACTATGCTTTTGCACCATTTTGTGCAGATCCGGGTATTTTTTATCGCGATATTTAGAGTTGCGTCTACGTAGTGGAGAGTTCAAGGTATACCTGCTTGACGCTCGCATGCCTCAAGTCACCATCTTACTTCCTTGTGCTACAGTAAAATTTTAAATCGAAACAGTATATTATTTAGAAATTCTAATGTATTTCAATAGAGCTTATAACTCCATACTACCGAATTTGGGAAATACATAACTATTTGTTGTTACATCTTTGTATGTCATTTACTGGTTTATGATTTAATAAGTAAATAGTTCAATTTTGTTATTAACTCAGCATGTGTTAGGCTTACCTAGTCTTAGAGACTAGGAGCCATTATGACATCCTAAGGTGGGAATTTGGGGTCGTGACACCAAGTATCTACAATTACAAATCCCATGAATTCTTCTACATGTAAGCTATTCAAATAAGCACATAAATTCTCAAGAATGTTAGAAGAACCCATAAATCCCGAAATAAAAATTTCAATATATTCAAGTTTATGATTATAACTTTCCCCAATAATATTCGCAACGTCAAGGGATTTTAAACAATTGCTCAAATTTTCATAGATAGTTTCATGAATGAGTATGTAACGACCGGGTTGGTCGTTTTGAGAATTAGAGCCCCGGTCCCCTATTAACTATTTTGCCCATATCTATTTTGCTATTGTGAATGGTCGGGAGGTTTCATTTTGGTTTTTGGGAGTGTTTGGGACACTTAGTCCCTAAAACGGAGGCTTAAGACTTAGAATTTGGACTGAAGTCGGGACAAAGTGAAGACGACTCCTGAATGGAGTTCTGTTGATTCCGTTAGCTCCATTTGTGTGATTTTGGGCTTAGGAAAATGTTTGGATTGTGTTTTTGAGGTCCATATCTCAATTATTCTTGAAATGGCAAAAGTCAAATTTTTGGAGTTTTGGACCAGTAGAGAAATTTTTGATATCGGGGTCGGAATCTGATTCCGGAAGTTGGAGTAGGTACATAGTGTTGAATATGACTTTTTTGAAAAATTTGAGGTCAGTCGGATGTGGGATGATAGGTTTCGGAATCTGTTGTAGAATTTTGAAGTTTCAAGTTCTTTAAGTTTGAATTGGAGGGTGATTTGTGATTTTAGCGTTGTTTGATGTGATTTGAGGGCTCAACTAAGTTTTTATGGTGTTTTAGGACTTGTTGGTATGTGGTTGAGGTCCTGGGGCCCTCGGTTATGTTTTGGATGCTGAACAGGTTTAAAATTGGACTTAGGCCATTGCTGCAGATTTTTTGGTACTAGTGTAATCGCACCTGCGAACAAGTCACCGCAGGTGCGAGCCCGCAGAAGCAAGAGTTGGAGTGCATAAGAAAAATTAGGAAGCCCAAGCTGGTATCGCATGTGTGAGGTTATTTTCGCATCTGCAATGCCCGTATATACAAAGAAGGAATCGCAGAAGCGGCCTAAGACCACATAAGTGGGAGACTTTCTGCAGGTGCGGCCTCCTTATCGCCGATGTGGCCCTAAGGACTTAAGTGATTTTCGCACCTATGATGGATTTCCAGCAGATGCGGAACTGCATGTGCGATGAATGGACCGCAAGTGTGGTTTAACTGGTAGAAAAGGGGACCAAATCTAGGGTTTATTTAATTCTTCACTACTTGACCTTGAGAGCTCGGGTTTAGGCGATAATTTGAAGGATTTTTAGAGGAAGCTATTGGGTAACGATTCCTTACTTGGTTTTTGCTATATTTCATTAGTCTTATTGTGGTTTTCTTCAATCAATCAAGGGTTTCAAGTGAGAAAGTTGGGAAAATGGGGGAAAAGTTCCCCAATTGAATTTCTATGTTTTGAGTGGGATTTAGACCTCGAATTTGGATAATTTTGGTACGGCTGAACTGGTGAATGAATGGGTGGTCATAATTTGTGACTTTTACCCAATTCCGAGATGCGGTCCCGTGGAGGCTTTTTGGGTGTTTTCCTAATTTCTTGCCTTAGCTTTGATTTCGTTAGCTAGATTAGTTCTTGTAGCTATATTTATGTTATGTAATTGGTTTTGGCTGGATTTGACCATCCGAAGCTAGATATTCGTAGAAAGAGAATTATTACGCATTGATTTGAGCTTGGTTCTAGGTAAATGGCTTGCCTAACCTTGTGTAGGGGAACTCCCCTTAGGATTTGGTACTGTTTGATATATGAGCGCTGTGTATGTGAAGTGACGAGTGCATACACAGGGCTATTTGTTGAAAAACTCAGCTTTCATTAAGTAAAATATCTCTTTTCCTTTAATTGAGCTACCCTAGCATATGTAATTATTCCTTTTAGTTTAGAAAAAGCAAGCCTAGGTGCCTTAATTGCCTTATCTGCCTACATGAATTCTATGCAGCTTTAGTGAAATTTCATGTTCTTTCTTGAATCGAACTTAACCTAAATCGTGGTTTCCTTGCCGTAACTGTTATTTCTGTTGGTTGAGATGCATATTTACTTTGGGACTACAGAGCGGTATTTCGGGAGATCCCCCAACACTGCATATTTACTTCGGGACTATGGAATGGTATTCCGGGAGATTCCCCTACACATTTACGTTTGGGATTACGGGACAATATCCTAGGAGATTCCCTGTTGCAAATACAGTGTTCTGAGCTATTGGCTTTCATTGAATTCTATTCCTATTAGATTTTTGTATTTATTCTATTATAATATTTCTTTATGTTATATTTATACCAGTAGGGCCCTGACCTAATCTCGTCATTACTCGATCGGGGTTAGGCTTAGCACTTACCAGGTACCATTGTGGTGTACTCGTGCCCTTTCCTACACATGCTTTTCGTGTGAAGATCTAGGTACTGCCTATCAGAAACATTACCATTGAGGCGAGCCAACTGTAGAGACTTCAAGGTATATATGCCGCATCCGCAGACCTCGGAGTCCCTATCTATTCCTCCCCATGTCAAACACTTCTTGTATTTTCTTCTTTTATTAGACTTTGGAGTATATGAATATTGTTTCTGTCTTTAGCTTGTGACTTATGACATTCTGGGTTCTGGGAGAGTTTATGTACTTTTCCAAAGTGATTATTATAAATGTCGAGCGGCATCTCATTTTCTTGTTTGAATTTATCTAATAGTTGATAGCTTTAATGTTTTTCGTCCCTATTCTGCAAATATTAGGCTTACCTAGTAGTAGAGACTAGGTGCCATCACGACGGTTCACGGCGGGAGAACTTAGTTCGTGACAGAGTATTTGGTCACTAGCATCACAATAATCATGCATATCCTCTTTACTAATAGCAAAAACGTTTACAAGATCACAATCAACATGACTTGAAGAATGACTACCCCATCACACAAAAGTCATATTCTAGAAATTTATCGGATGAAAACTCATTAGACACTTGAATAAGAGAAGAAGAAATATTTAACTCATTCACACGACTCTTCTCATAAATTTCGTTTCTCTTTCCACCAAGTTGGAATATATAATCATCTATGTTATACTCAAGTTCAAAAGGAAGTAAAATACTCTTGCACTTGAACTTAGATATTACAGTTAATGATTTGATATGCATCAAAATATCATCATCCATAAAAAATATACAATCACCATATAAGAATTAAGAGTATAGTTCATTACCTACAAAAATACATTAGGTCTTTTAGAAAGACTAAGAAATCGAATAAACCAATTATACATATCGTACTTGGACATATTTATAAATATAACATCATCACCTTGTATTCTTTTATGCAATGACTCCAACTTAGTAATGCTGTTAGGAAACTCCATATTATAAACCTGTAAATAAGGATCAAAATAGTCAAAAGGTTCAATAACAAAGAATTTAACCAAGCTTTTATCTTCCACCGTCCAACAAGAATTGATTTCGCCAAATTCACGTTGGAATCAAAATGGATCCTTTGCCACCATCTCTTTCAACTTACCATCCATTTCAAAAGGTCTTTCAACACTTGGCTGCACAAAATCATAAGAGCTAAAACAAGAAAGAGTTAATGTGTTAGGAAGTAAAGAAAACATTTTTTTGCTTAAACTATCTTTGGCTTTTATCATAAGACTAGATTTTTCCTCACCCCTAGCCTCTTTTATCTCACTAAAGTTTTTTTATTTTTCTTTACTGAAACCTTTTTTTTCCTATCTGTCTACCTCACAACCTTTTGTGACGACCCTAAAACTAATCCGGTCGTGATAGCGCCTATCGTGAAACTAGGCCACACGACACGAACTCAAAACCAACCAAAAAACCATAAGAAGCCATTTTTAACCACTAATGGACTAAAATCCCATAATATAAGTTTAAATAAGCAGTGCGGAAATATAATACAAGCCCGATATCTGGGTGTCACCAGTCATGAGCAACTACAAACTCGTCTAAGAACAAGAAGGCTAACATAGTCCAAATTAACATACTAAGACAATCTGAAAAAGATAAGAAGGAGAAGTGCAGGGTTGCGAATGCCAAGCAGCTACCTAGCCAACTCTGGAGATCTGTGGAAGTCGGATCAACACTCACTATCCAGTCCCGAGACCCCTGGATCTGCACAGAAGGTGCAGGGAGTAATGCGAGTATGTCAACTCAGTAAGTAATAAAAGTAAAAACAACTGATCTCTAAGAAAACAGGTAATTCCACGTCATAGCACTACAAAAAAACAGTATATGTCTAGAACAATACAGTAAATCAATTAACTCGTAAAAACAACTCAGTTCAGCAAAAACTTTTTAAAATATCTTTCAATTGTTTCGACAACAGGTAAAATAGTGAGTAAAATAATAGAAAAGTAAACATCCCCTCGGGCAAAAACATGAAACAACAACAGCCCCTCAGGCAATATCACATCACTCACACTGGGTACCCGTGCTCACTAGGGTTGTTCAGACTCAGGAGGGGCTCCTACAGCCTAAGCGCTATCACAAACCATCTCGTGGCATAATAAATCAGGCCCTCAGCATCTCATATATCAAAAATCAGTACAACATACTGCGGCGCGCAGCCCGCTCCCATAATATCCTTACAACACAAGCCCTCGGCCTCACTCAGTCAAAAACCTCTCAAGCCACTCGGGAAACAGTAAAACATGATGCTCAGTTCAAAATATCATTTAAAGTATCAAAATGGAGTAAATATGGCTGGGTTATGAATTTAGTAAAATAGAGCATGACTGAGTATAGATATTAAGTCAAAATCGTGAGGGATGGTAGTAAAAATCCCATAAGGGTCCAAAATAACTGGCACGAGGCCCAAATATGGCATTCAGCCCAAAACATAGAAATACTTTCCAAAACACAATGATATCAAAAAAATTTCAATTAAATACGCGACTTAACAACCGTACAAGATGGACCAAGTCACAAACCCCAGCAGTGCACGACCACACGCTCGTTATCTAGCTTGTGTGTTACCGCAAAGTAGCACAACGATCAGAAATTCGAGGTTTCATACCCTCTGGACAACATTTACAATCATTACTTACCTCAATCCGGTCCAAACTCTAGCCCACGATTCCTTTGCCTCTCGACTCGTCCTTCGAATGCTCCAAATCTAACCAAAATCAGTACCATACAATTAATACGCGCTAAAGGAACAAAGCCCAAGCGAAAATAATCAAAGTAACTCAAAAATCCCAAAATTGTCCTAACCCGACCCCGGCCTCATATCACAAAATTCAATAAAAATCATAACACAGGAATCCTCATCCTTCCATGAGTCCATACATACCAAGATCATCAGAATCGGACCTCAAATGGCCCCTCAAATCCCCAATTTAAACTCTCGAATTCCAAGCCCTAATTTCCCAATTTTAGTCATTAAATCCCACAAATTTAATGTCTAAATAGTTAGGAATTACCATAAAATAGAGTATTGAGTTCAAAAATCTTACCTCCAAATGTTTCCCTTCAAATCTCTCTTCAATCCCTCTCAAAAAGCTTCAAAACCGTCAAAGAAATGGGCAAAAAACCGTAAAGATGGATTTTTATACATTCTGCCTAGGTATTATTTTCCTCTTTGCGAATACGGTAGCTCCCTCATGTTCGTGAAGCATAACTTGCCTCAGACCAATATTCCTTTCTTCGCGAACGTGAGGCCCCACCCATAAACGCGAAGACCAAGCAGCCGACCTTACGCGAACGCGAAACACTCCTTGCGAACACGTAGCTTTAACTCATGAACCTTCGCGAACGCAGGAATACATCGCAAACGCAAAGAACAAACCAGCTACCTCTGTCAACAACCCTTCGCGAACGCGAGATTCCACTTGCGAACGCGAAGAAGGATTGTTTGCAACAAAAACACCAGCTATTCTGCCAACTTTCCAAGTCTTAAAATGATCTGTTAACCACCCGAAACTCACCCGAGGCCCTTGGGACCTCAACCAACCATGCCAACACATCCCATAACATCATTAAAACTTGTTCCAAACTTTGGAACGCTCCAAACAACATCAAATTACTATCAGATTCAAGCCTAAGGACTTCTGAATCTTCCGAATTCTGCAAACGATCAAAAACTCAATCAAACCGCACACGAATGACATGAAATTTTGTACACACGTCACAAATGATACAAAGGACCTACTCCAATCTCTGTAATTCCATTCCGACCCTGATATTAGAATTTCCACTACCAACCAAAAAATGCCAAATTTTTAATTTTGCCAATTCAAGCCTAAATCTACCACGGACCTCCAAAATACATTCTAATCATGTACCTAAGTCCCAAATCACCTAACGAAGCTATCCAAACCATCAGAATTGACATCCAAGACCTTTTTCACATAAGTCAATATCCGAATGACTTTTCCAACATAAGCTTACTCAAAAGAGACTAAGTGTCTCATACCTCTTCAAAGTCATTCCAAGCCCAAACCAACCAACCCGATACCACATAATAAAGTTGAATAAGACATACAGAAGGATAAATGGGGGAAACAGAGCGGTAACTCATGAAACAACCGGTCGGGTCGTTACATCCTCCTCCTCTTAAACAAATTTTCATCCTCGAATGAGTCAAGAAATATACCTGAAGCCTCAAATAAGTGAGGATATCTGCTCCGCATCTCCCGCTCGGTCCCCCAGGTAGCCTCTTCTGCATGCTGACCTCTCCACTGCCCTTTCACTGAAGCTATATCCTTTGATCTCAACTTTTAAACTTGACGCTGCAAAACAGCAACTAGCTCTACATCATAAGTAAAATCACCATCTAACTGAACCATTCTGAAATCCAAGACATGAGACAGATCGCCAATATACTTTCGGAGCATAGAAACATGAAATACCGGATGCACACTCGACAAACTATGTGGCAAAGCGAGCTCATAAGCCACCTCCCCAATTCCCTGAAGTACCTCTAAAGGCCTAATGAACCGAGGACTCAATTTACCCTGCTTCCCAAATCTCATAACACCCTTCATGGGTGAAACCTTCAGTTGAACCTTCTCCCCAACCATGTAAGACACATCACGGACCTTCCTATCAACATAACTCTTTTGTCTTGACTGCGCTGTATGAAGACGTACCTGAATTACCTTCACCTTGTCCAAAGAATCCTACACCAAGTCTGTACCTAAAAGGTTAGCCTAACCCGGATCAAACCAACCAACTAGAGATCTACATCGTCTCCCATATAAAGCCTCATATGGAGCCATCTAAATACTCGACTGATAACTGTTGTTATAAGCAAAATCCGCGAGAGGTAGAAACTGATCCCATGAACCACCAAAATCAATAACACAAGCACGCACATGTCCTCCAATATCTGAATAGTACGCTCGAACTGCCCGTCTATCTGAGGGTGAAAAATTGTGCTCAACTCAACCTGAGTACCTAACTCTCTCTGCACGACCCTTCAAAATTGTGAAGTAAACTGAGTACCTCTATCCGAAATGATGGAAACCGAGACACCATGCAAGCGAACAATCTCTCGGATATAGATCTCTGCCAAATGCTCTGAATAATAGGTAGTACACACAGGAATGAAGTCCGGGGACTTGGTCAGCCGATCCACAATCACCCAAATAGCATCGAACTTCTTGAAACTCCATGGGAGTCCAACAACAAAATCCATGGTGATCCGCTCCCACTTCCGCTCTAGAATATCCATCTGCTGAAGCAAGCCACTCGGTGTCTGATGCTCATATTTCACCTACTAAAAATTGGGACACCGAGCTACAAATACCACAATATCCTTCTTTATCCTCCTCCACCAATAATGGTGTCTCAGATCCTGATACATCTTTGTAGCACCCGGATGAATGGAATACTGCAAGCTATGGGCCTCCTCCAGAATCAACTCCCGAAGCCCATCTACATTGGGCACACATATCTCACCCAACATCCTCAACACCCCATCATCACCAATAGTCTCATATCTAGCACCATCATGTTAAACTCTGTCCTTAAGGACAAGCAAATAAGGATTATCATACTAGCGCTCTCTGATGCGATCAAACAAAGAAGACTGAGAAACCACACAAGCTAAGATTCGACTGGGATCCAAACTATCCAACCTCACAAATCGATTGTCCAAGGCCTGAACATCAACTTCAAGAGGTCTCTCCCCAACAGAAATATACACCAGACTACTGATACTCACCGCCTTCATACTCAAAGCATCGGCTACTACATTGTCTTTCCTCGGATAATACAAGATAGTGATACCATAGTCCTTTAGCAGCTCCAACCATCTCCACTGACTCAAATTGAGATCCTTCTGTTTAAAAAAGTCTTGGAGGATACGATGATAAGTAAATACCTCACAAGACACACCATATAAATAATGCCTCCAAACCTTCAACGCGTGAACAATGGCAGCCAACTCTAAATCATGAACATGGTAATTCTTCTCATGGGGATTCTACTAATGAGAAGCATAAGCAATCACTCTATCCTCCCGCCTCAACAAACACCCAATACCAACTCTTGAAGAATCACAATACACTATATATGAACCTGAAACTGATGGCGAAACTAACACTAGAGTTGTGGTCAAGGCAGTCTTGAGCTTCTAAAAGCTCGCCTCACACTCATCCGACCACCTGAATGGAGCACCCTTTTGAGTCAATTTGGTCAAAAGTGATGCAATAGATTAAAATCCCTTAACAAACCGATGAAAATAACCCGCCAAACCAAGAAAGTTGCGAATCTCTGTAACTGAGGATGGTCTGGACAAACTTTGAACCTCCTCTATCTTCTTAGGATCAACCTGAATACACTCATTGGACACCACGTGCCTCAAGAAAGCCACTAGACTGAGCCAAAACTTAAATTTGGAGAAGATTGCATAAAGTTTTTCCTCCCTCAACCGCTGTAACACAACTCTCAAATACTCAGCATTCCCTCCTGGCTACGCGAGTACACCAAAATATCATCAATGAATACAATGACAAACGAGTCGAGATAAGGATAGAACACGTTGTTCATCAAATGCATGAACATTGTTGGGGCATTGGTCAGGCCAAAAAACATCACAAGGAACTCATAATGACTATATCGAGTCCTGAAAGTTGTCTTAAGAATATCTGAGTCACTGATCTTCAATTGGTGAAACCCTCAATGGAGATCAATCTTGGAGAACACTCTCGCTCCCTAAAGCTGGTCAAATAAATCATTGATACAAGGAAAAGGATACTTGTTCTTGATTGTGACTTTGTTAAATATCCTATAATCAATGCACATCCTCATCGTTCCGTCCTTCTTCTTCACAAATAAAATAGGCTCACCCCAAGGCGACATACTAGGCTAAATAAACCCCTTATCAAGGAGTTCCCAAAACTGCTCCATCAATTCCTTCAACTCCATTGGTGCCATGCGATATGTTTGAATAAAAATGACTGAGTGCCCAACACCAAATAAATACAAAAATCAATATTCCTATCCGGTGGCATGCCCGACAGGTCTGCAGAAAACACATCCGAGAAGTCCCTCACTACCGGGACCGAATCAATGGTAGGAGTCTTTGCACTGACATCCCTCACAAAAGCTAAGTATGAAAGAAAACCTTTCCCAACCATCTGCTGGGCCTTCAGAAAAGAAATTACCCTACTTGGAACAAAATCAGTCAAACCTCGCCACTCAATTCGTGGCATAGCCGGCATAGTCAACGTTGCCATCTTAGCATGATAGTCCAAAATAGTACGACACATATATAGCCAATCCATGCCTAATATTACATCGAAGTCAACCATACAAAGCAACAGAAGGTTCACTCAGGTCTCCAAACCACCAATAGTCACCATACACGACCAATATACATGGTCTACAACAATAGTATCGCCCACCCGAGTCGATACACAAACAGATGAAATAATAGATTCACGGGGTGTATCCAAATAACGAGCATAATACGATGACACATATGAAAAAGTGGAACCAGGATCAAATAACACAGAGGCATCTCTGTGGTAGACTGAGACAATACTTGTAATCAAAGCATCTAAAGTAATAGCATTGGGTCTAGCTAGGAGTGCATAGTAATGGGCCTGACCACCACCTGATCGACCTCCCTCTCTAGGGTAACCCCTAGCTGGCTGTCCTCTACCCCTAGTTGGCTGGGTAGGTAGTGAAGTAATTGTTATTGAAGTCGATGGCTAACTCCACTCATATATCAGTCAGCTCCAAACTACCAAGCACCTTCTTACCAACCCCCAACACCGACTTATCAATCACCTCCACCTCCCACATATCAGCCTGCCTCGCCCAGAATTCCCAACCCACACACGTCTACCAAGCTTACAATGACCAACCATCTCATTACCATTCACCACCCACACGCCAAAACTTTCCTACGCCCTGACCTAACTTTGATCGGAGGCCCTCAAAATAATACACAGCTATTGACGAACCTATTGATCAGCTATATGAGAGACATAAAATCATTGGTTATGTCACCCACATCCCTGCTTCAACCCCTGAGAACCCTTCTCAGCGGGTTAACCCAAAGAAATCTTTTGCATACCATTCTGGCATGAAGGGACACACAATCGACGAATGCCATTCTTTAAAGGACAAGATACATTCCTTAATTGATAACAAAGTCATTATAGCAAAGGAAGCCGCTCCGAATATTCGCAACCACCCCTTACCCGATCACAAGGGCGGGGGTGTTCAAATGATTGAAATAGAGGATAATTGGGATCCCGAGGGATCCATTGGATTGATCACAGAAGGTGATGATCCAAAGAAGCTAGCAGTTACTCTCAACCCCATCATGGTCTAGATTCAACCATCTGAGGTCATGGAGGTAGACGTGTCTATCCCTCTTGAATTTGAGGTAGCACCATCAGCCAAAGCACCAGCACTGTTTGAGGTTACAATTTTACCATCCAAGGAACATATCCCATTTGTCGTAAAGGTAGCCACACCAATTCTAGTGGCAATGACCACCATGCCATCATTCCATACAAAAGCTATCCCTTGGGATTATACGACCGAAGCTAGGAAGAAGGGCAAAGTCAGGTTCGAATAAACTATTACAGCATAGGGTATGACAAGGTCTGGAAGAGTCTATACCCCGGAACACTTAGCCGAGCCAAGTAAGCAAGCTTCCAACTGGCCAATCATCATTGAAATAGGCCCAGATGACCTTTGGAGGAAGATACAGGCCAAGGAGTTTTCAGTCATTCACCAGCTAAACAAAACACCAGCGCAAATTTCTATCCTCTTATTGCTGCAGAACTCCAAGACACACAAAAATGCTTTGTTGAAGGTTTTGAGTGTGCCATACGTGCCGAGTAACATCACTGGCTGCGAAATGGCCAATATGGTAGGAAAAGTGTTAGAAAGCCACAAAATAACTTTCTATGAGGAAGAGTTTCCGCTTGAAGGGCTAGGTCATAATAAAGCATTGCATATAACAGTGCAATGTGAAGACTATTTCATCACTAGGATCCTGATTGATGGGGGTTCTAGCCTTAATATATGTCCATTGATAACACTTAAGAATCCGGGTAAAGGACTGCACGAGATAAAAGAATGAGTGATTAACGTGAAAGCTTTTGATGGATCCCAGAGGTCCACCATCGGTGAAATTAGCCTGTGTCTTCAAATGGGGCCAATGTGGTTCGAGATTGACTTTCAAGTGATAGTTATGCCAGCATCCTACAACCTGCTGTTAGGACACCCTTGGATTCATTCTGCGGGGGTTGTGGCTTCGACACTGCATCAGGCCATGAAATTTGAATGGAATCACCAAAAAGTGATCATGCACAGTAACGGCAGCAATCCTATATACAGTTGTCGGACCATTCCGGCAATAGGGGAAAGAAGAAAGTTATATGGGGAGACCTATCATCACATCGAGCAAGTCAATGCTGTTGACAAAGATAAATGGTGGGACTACAAGATCAAGAGTATATTGAACTGGAGCGGGTACGAACCTGACAAGGGGTTTGGGAAGAACCTCCAAAGGATTTCTAAACCCATAAAGCTCAAGAAGCACGACACTACTTTCGGTCTGGGATATGAGTACACTTGGAAAGAATTCAACAACTGGCCGCCACCATGGAGCAGTCCTTACTACCCACTGGAATAGCCAATACCACCTTTGGAGCAGACTTTCCAACAGGCTGACATTGTTTATGGGACAGACGAAGAGGATGCACTTGCTGCGGTAAAGAACTTGTTCTTAGAAGACAATGACATCGATTGTTGTGTGGTTTTCGAGGAGGAGGGGGAGGAAGGTCCTTCCATACAAGCTGTGAGTAGAGGAGCATACCTCAACAACTGGACCATCAGAACCACTAGAGCCCGATGAGCCTCGGGATAGCAAGGCTGAACAGGCATTATGCAATATCTTTTATTTTTAGTAGTTAATTTTTTTTTTGCATTTTGATTTCTGCAATAAGATGTTCAATGTTTAAAACAGTTATAGAATTTATCAAAGCATTTTTTTTATAAATCAACACTCATTATTATTTTCTCTCATTACTTCACTTATACAGCATTACTATAACTTATCTTGATGAACCAATGACTGTGACATGCAGTGAGACAACGCAACAAACAGACATTGATTCAGAAAAAGATGACATACCCGAGGAGATCGTCAAATAAGGTGAGAACTTCAAAAATCGACCTAAGTCCAACATGGACAAGACAGAAATTGTTAACCTGGGATATGCAAAGAATGTCAAGGAAACACGAATCAGCGTTCATTTGTCACCATCAGAAAAGAAGGAATACACAGAATTTCTAAGGGAATATGAGGACATATTCACCTCGTCATATGACGACATGACTGGTCTAAGTGCTTCTATTGTGGCCCATAAAGTGCCAACTAATCCGACATGTCCGCCGGTAAAGCAGAAGCTTAGGAATTTCAAGCCAAACATGAGTTTGAAAATCAAGGAAGAAATCACTAAGCAAGTAAAAGCTAAAGTTCTCAGGGTAGTAGAATACCTGACATGGTTAGCCAACATTGCAACAGTACCAAAGAAGGACAGAAAGGTAAGAGTCTGTGTCGACTACCGAGATCTCAACTGGGCCAGTCCGAAAGACAACTTGCCCTTGCCAAATATACATATCCTGATTGATAATTGCGCCAAGCACGAGTTACAATCGTTTGTTGATTGCTTCGCTGGTTATCATCAGATCTGGATGGATGAGGAGGATGCTAAGAAAATGGCTTTCATTACACTGTGGGGAATATATTGTTGCAAAATGATGCAGTTCAGCCTGAAGAATATAGGAGCCACCTACATAAGGGCCATGACTACCATTTTTCACAATATGATACACAACGAAATTGAGGTATATGTGGATGACATCATCATTAAGTCCAAAAGGTCTATTGATCATATGGAAGATTTGAGGAAGTTCTTCAACAGACTGCGAAGGTACAACCTGAAACTGAATCCTGCAAAGTGTGCATTTAGGGTTCCCACAGAAAAGTTACTTGGGTTTATTGTGAACCGCCGGGGAATAGAATTGGATCCATCAAAGGTCAAGGCCATTCAGGAACTACCACTGCTAAAGAACAAGAAGGATGTAATAAATTTCTTAGGAAGACTTAACTATATTAGCCGATTCATAGCACAATACACGGTTATTTGTGAGCCAATCTTCAAGATGTTAAAGAAAGATGCTGCTACCAAATGGACTGATGACTACCAAAAAGCTTTTGATAGAATCAAGGAATACCTATCAACACTACTAGTTTTGGTCCCGCCTAAGCCAGGTAGACCCCTACTACTTTACCTCGCAGTACTAGATGGTGCCTTCGGTTGTGTCTTGGGGCAACATGATGAAATATGGAGAAAGGAACATGCTATTTACTATCTTAGCAAGACGTTCACTCCGTAGGAAGCCCGGTATTCTCTGTTAGAGCGCACCTACTATGCTCTAACTTGGGTGGCCTAGAAGCTAAGGCATTACTTCTGTGCCTATACTACATATGTCATATCAAGGATGGATCCTTTGAAGTACATCTTTCAGAAGCCCATGCCCACTGGCAAGCTATCCAAGTGGCAAATCCTGTTGAGTGAGTTCGACATTGTTTATATAATTCAGAAAGCGATCAAGGGACAGGCATTGGCAGATCACCTTGTTGAAAATCCCGTGGACGGGGAATACGAACCCCTGAAAACATATTTCCTTGATGAATAGGTATCTTTCATAGGAAAGGACATTGTAGAATCCTATGGTGGTTGGAGATTGTTTTTTGATAGAGCAGCAAATTTCAAATGAGTTGGCATAGGAGTAGTCCTAGTATTAGAAATCGGTCAGCATTATACGGTGTCTGCAAAACTCAGGTTCCCATGTACCAACAACATGGCTAAATACGAAGCTTGCATCCTAGGGCTCAAGATGGCCATTGACATGAACATTCAAGAGTTGTTAGTGATTGGAGATTCAGACTTGCTTATACATTATATACAAAAAGAATGGGCGACCAAGAACTCCAAGATACTCCTGTATCTGTATTATATATAGGAGTTAAGAAAGAGGTTCACAAAATAGAGTTCCGGCATATTCCCAGAATCCAGAATGAGTTCCTTGATACTTTGGCTACCCTGTTATCCATGATACAACATCCAGAAAAGAATTTGATTAATCCCATTCCGGTGGAAATTCATAATCATTCAACTTACTGGGCCCATGTTGAAGAGGAAACAGACGGAAAGCCTTGGTTTCCGAATATTAAGGACTATTTGGCAAAAAGAGAATACCCGGAGCTTGACAATCATACTCAGAAACGCACACTGCGGAGATTGTCAAACAATTTCTTCCATAGTGTAGGAATCCTGTATAGGAAGACTCCTGATCTGGGACTACTAAGGTGTGTCGACGCAAAGGAAGCATCCAAGCTGCTAGAGGAAATCCACGCTGGGACCTGCGGTCCACATATGAACTACTTTGTTTTAGCAAAGAAGGTACTTCGAGCTGGTTACTTTTGGATTACTATGGAAATAGACTGCATCCAGTATGTCTGAAAATGTCACTGCTGTCAAATATATGAGGACATTATAAAGGTGCCTCCAAATGAGCTCCATCCAACAAGCTCGCCGTGGCTGCTCGCCGCTTGAGGGATGAATATATTTGAACTAACTCTGACCTGTTTAAGAGGGGATACGTAGGTAGCCTTATGTGTTCGGTCACAATTAAATAAAAGTTTCATTTCCCCCAAATTGGAAACTGGGGCAGAATTTTGAGGAGGATCCTCAAAATTCCGAAATAATTTCATCCGATCGTCGCACGAATAGTTGTCAGAAGCATCAACCCATCAAACTGGGGCAAAATTTTGAGGAGGACCCTCAAAATTCCATAGCGGGAGAGGTTGCAATGACTCGAACTGCAATGATTGAGACTGTCAGTTTAAGTGCATGACTCGATTTGAAGTTCTTTATTTTCGAAACCTCTTGTTCCTTGTGTGATTCTTCTGATTATGGGTTTCTATCATCTCTAAAACTGGATTATGTTTGAAACCCTAATTTTCAAAAGGGGTTTTCCTCACTTGCTACACTGAGATCTTCGCATACTTTTGATATTCTATGTCTCTTCACTACTGATTCAACTGACTATCATGCTTCGAGTGATGCTATCTATTGAATTTTCTTTTTGTGTGTTACTATTGTATGCTATTTCCTCTTGCCAACACACTTGGCCTCACATGTATAATGTTTATGCACCCTATTTATATGCGAAGTCTCCTTTTTTGACTGATTTTCAAACTTGTGACTAATTTCAAACTTTTCCTTTTTGAAATTCTGATTTCACTTGCCCATTAAAGTGAATTAATTTAGTTTCCTGTTTTGCCTTACTGAATCCTTTCCAAAATTAGAGTATCTCTGTACCTAGACTCGATTGCTAGCTAAATGTTTTACTACTTCTTTTTATGGCAACTGTCACCCTGCTGAAAAATTGATTTCTTTCCTTGTTTTAAACATGTCAGTGCTTGTTAAACAAGTGCTCCCTTAATTAAAGGGAATCACTTTTATAATTGATTCTGAATCATTATTGTTTCCATGTTTGTGGCTTGTTACCTCTCTCTTACTCGTTTTCAAAAAAAACTATAAATACTATGTACTTCTTTTCTTTCAAAAACACGAACACAAGGCATAACACTTGAGTTCAAACACACACTATACTAAAACTCTCTCTCTCTTTTCTGCTACTATATTGCTACCTTACGTAGCTGGCTGAAAGCCAAGGCTAGGCTGTAGGAAAACTTTCTTATTTTCTGTATATGCATTTCTTACTGGTATGTTCTGATTAAGTTTTTTTGCACAAACAACAACATGTTTATTTACTATTTCTCGCGTCATTGTCTGCCTACTGTTTGTGTTTAGCCCAGTACCATTATTTAGCATGCTGTAATTTTCCTTCTCCTATTCTGGAACAATGTATTATGACCTGTGAATCCTAAATCCCTACCACATTGTGTTAAATTCTTGTGGTTGGTTTGGGGCATGACAACATTGGAAGTTGTTGTGCATGACCTAAACTTGATCCTCTTAGGATCATAACCTCCATGTTTCTATGATATTGTGTGTTCTGGTTGATTTACATGCATGTCAGCACTCATCATTGTTGTGCATGCCCAAAGTTAACCCATGCTTAAGTGTATAGGCCCCTTGTAATGGATTCCCAATCCACTGCCCACTTTTTCTGAAGTTCTTAACTCCCTGAAATGTTAATGCCTGTCTCCCATCACCCTTTCCCTCTCCCTTACTCCCTCAGCTCTTAAAACTCTATCTCTGCACTTTCACTCTCTTTTTAGACTTAAGTTTTGCCCCCCTCATGTGAGCCTTGCCTTGGTACCCATGAGCTCCCTTTGAACTTGGACACATGAAGGATGGTATTTCCACACGGCACTCATCTCTATCCTGGTTGTGTAACTTAGGTGTGAACACTGCCCGGGGTCCTATTGAGGCCCTTAGGGAACTCTGACACACCCAGCTCTGAGAAAGGCTTTGAAATCAATGTCATTGGCAATGATACGGTTCCTTGCATATCTTAAATAGGAAGTCAAATCAGGCTTTCCTATGGTTGTAGATTTTTCTTTCATTCTTTTTTTTGTAATTGGGTATTCCTGGTTTGTAATAAGTTGTAATAAACATTCGGGGGTTGGCTAGGGTGATCATGTATGCTCAAGGGTAGATATCATGACTATAGGAGTATTTTAAATTATTTGTGTTCAATACTGCATTTAGACACCATGACTATAGGGTTTATCTCAATTTCTTCATGGTCAATGTCATAACTAGATAACCTGCTTATAGGATGTATTTAAATTCTGCATGCCACTTAGATATCATGTTTTAGGTTCCAAACGGCTAAAAATAAATGTCATGTTCGTAATACTGAAATCAGTAACCTATAGAAATCATGCCTATAGGGATTCTTAAATAAATCTGATTCGTTTCATTCACACTCAATGTTAGATATCATGTTCTAGGGTTTAAAATAAGTAATAATAGATACCATCACCTACAGAACCTGAACCTGGTCCGTTTTGAAATCAGTCTATTCTGAATCACTTTTAAACAAGCTAATTCCCTTAATTAACGAGGTTTAGCAAGCATCCCTATAGGATTTAGAACAAATCATTTTTGATGAATTATTGTCTCACCACATTCTGAATTAAGTAGATATCAAGCCTATAGGACCCCATTTAAACATTTAGGCAAGCTTTAAAGTAATAACAATAAAACTGAATTCGCCTTTGTTAATTAGTAACTGCTCCAACCAGCAGGCAGGCCTGATTTGGGCTTCTTATCTGAGGTATCTGATGAATCTGGCTTGGAATCAAACTCCCCTCATCTTTAGTGTTTCAATCAGACCCTAAAAGTATGTGTAAGTCATGTGCTTTTATTCAATGAGGTGTATTTGAGCCTGTATCTATTTATATGCTTCCCCAACATACAGTATGTGTTTTTATGTCGCCTTAGATTTTTATCCTTTGAAACCAATCAGCCTAATATCCCTTCCCTTTAGGAATAGTAGTCCTAAGTACCTTCGGGACTGATAGGAATGGGACGGGTAATAGCATGCAATAGTAATCGAGAACAATCTGCGCTTTTGTACCTTAAACGGGGTGGAAAAGGGTAGATATGGATATGATGACCGGTGCGCTAATACCACTTGTAGACCCTCTCTTGAGGAGTGATTACCGGCATTGCATTGATGTAATCCAAATTATAAATAAACCTAGGACCCCTTTCCCTTTATTTGCAAGCTTTTTTTTAACTCTTCTTTCAATTGCTCTTTCTTTTCATGTGTTTAAATCCCCTAATATTTGAGCCCATACTTGTATATTTGCTAAATTCACAATAACTGTCTAGCCGGGAACCACACTAGTGGATCCTGAGGGGTGCCTAACACCTTCCCTTCGGGATAATTTCAAGCCCTTACCCAATCTCTAGTTATCCAAACAAACTTAGAGCTGAATCTCTATTGGTGTCATAATGCACCTTAATTCATTAGGTGGCGACTCTTCAAATACAAAACCTAGTTCCCAAAAGGAACGTGTTGTCCCTTACCAAAAATGTCATAAACTTGATTTCCGCTGAGGGAAAAGGGGGCACGACATTCATCATGCAGCCTGTATGATTTTGACCTTATAAGTGTGCCCAATCTTTAGTCTTCATATGTAGAGCTTGATAAGATGTCCCTTTGGACATCTATGAGTATACTGAAGTTCTTCGTTCGGTACTTTGCTGAATTCACGAATATTTATCTTGTCGCATAGGCCCATTTAGCCATCCGTATGAATTTACTACCATAACTCTTACTTTAATTTATCGTTGCTAAGGTCTGCTACCAAATCCCAGCTTTGTCTTGTTGCTTATTCCATATGTATAAATTTAAGTCCTTTAATGCTTCCTTATTGCTGACCATCTTTAGACTGATGGCCGAATCTCATCTCATACTTTATGACTTTTGTCCATCTATTGTTGATTCACCTCAATATTGATCTACAATATACTACTGATAACTTGAAACTTCTTACGTAATACTTTGCCCCTAGGGCTTACGTTGCATCAAGGAATATTCGAAGTAATTTTTCTGATCCACTTAGCGGCGATACTGTACTTCAATAACCGTATTCTATAGCATCCCAAGGTGATTCTCTTACATGAGTATTTTAATCACGTACAATTCATTAATCCCTTATCTCTTTTTTTCTTCAAATTATTACTCAATCGAAGGCCCAAACATCATCCTTTATTTATCACAATTACACCATTATTCTACTATTAGGGCAGTATTCCATCTCTACTAAATGCTACTTATGAATAGTAACTTCCTTGAGTCCATTCAGGCTATACTGAGCTTACTATAATATAAAGAAGTCATTAGCTCCCTTGTTTTTATGGGCCTAATCCCGAGGACTAATCCATTCTCGTCACCTTCTCACTCGACTTTTCTCGGTCTTACATCATGTCATAAAACTTTGTTGCTTTACTATACCTTAGTTTGTGACCTATACACATCCATTTATACTACTCATAATCTTCCTTCAACTTGCTTGAATTTCCTTGTATTATTTTAGAACATCAAGTAAGACATCACATCGTCACTAGCTTTTCTTTACTTTCTTAACTATACCTCTCAATACCTAGAAATCATTGACTAAAAGGCATGCCACTGACGATGCCGCTAGCATTCTTGGATGTTGAATCCCCATGCTTATAGCCTTCTATCCAAAGTATGGACTATTCATGATCTTCTGCCTTTGGGTATCTCGTACGTTGTTCACCTTTACCTTACTTAGCTCAAAATCTCACATCATATCTTATGTCTCTCTCATAACCTCCCTTCTACCTAGGTGTAATCCATGTCCATAACTTGAAGCTCTATTATAATATTTGCATCTCTGGTACATACACAATCTTGTGGGAGTTTCATACTGACTTCTTATGAGACTGATACCCTTCTAACTGGCTTTATCGTAGAGCCATTATAGAACATAGTTGTTGTGCTATCTCTCTTGCACCTCTAATATTAAGAGTGATTCTGCTATGTTCTCAATCATGATTCGTATAACTTCTGGGTCCAATAATTAGATTCCTAATTTACTTTATTGATGTAACTCTTAGTTTCCTTCTTCTTCTGATCGACCTTTATGCTTGCTTAAGTTATTTTCCAATCTGCGACTCATGGTATTAGTTATTACTTTATTCCTCCATGAACGCTATAGAATATCCATGATACAATCTTTTAACAATTCATTCCTTTGTCTATGACCTAGGCTCAATTATTTCTTTTAACTTATACCGGAATCTTTTACGGCTGTGTGATTGTCAACATATATGTTGCATGTATAAAAATCCAAACTCTTAAGTGTGTTCATAATGTCACCAACTTGGGATCATTGATCAAATAATTCCTTTCACTCCTTCTCAGCTTTCTTTTAACGTAAGATATTACCCTTCCTGATCTTTCTTCCCCGTTGTTGCGTACATACTTAGCTTATCTTAGCTCCTACGCATACTGAAATTTCCATACAACTCATATGATTTTCGAATATTTATTTTGATTTTTACTTCCCGTTCACTAGCCACGATAGATTCCTCTTTCTTATGGAGGACGTGCAATGTTGTTGTGAAACTGTTGTTACAAGACTATTTCCTCTTTAGGTCACTGTGCATAGGTTGAAGCCTTCTTCCTCATTTCCCCAGCTAGTCCTTCACTGGAGTACTTAGGGAGGATCCTCTGGCTCGTGTAAAGATGCGAGCTTATTATATTGTATTCCCGATATAATTTTTGATGTTCGTTCTCACTTGTAATTATCCTTAGCTACTTACCTCCACACTCATCTGCTCGTACGACTGCTTTTGAATTGAAGTTTTGACTGTCTTCCTAGTGGAACTATCTTTTATTTCCGTAACACTCATATGGTACCTTTAAATACCCCAACTCCTATTTGAATATTTCTCAAGTATTACAATGTCATAATTGCGGGGCTAAATTCACTATATTGGGTTTTACTATCTTTATCTTGCACGACCTGCTTTCTTGTTCTGTATCCTCTTAACTAGCCATAGCTAGGCTCTTTTTGAATCAACTACTAACTACTCTTTGGCCCATGTTCATGTCAATATTCCGCAAAATATTTCTTGGGTTATTTCCTTGGTCTTAACTTACGTCTCGCATTGGCTCCTTAATTATCAATAACATCTCGGGCAGGAACCCTTACTTCTTCTCCTTGATGTCGTGTTTGCATACTGTTCTAGAATCGTAGCATATCTGTAGCATTTGGATAAGTGCAATCTCATCGTTTTCTCATTTTTATCACATTCTTCCTTTATCATTCCATATTCCCCGGTTTAGGGGAGTACTAAGACTTGGAACCATGACGACTTGTCTGTAGATATTTTTCCTCTCCATATTTGGCATCATTTCGCATTATCAATGAACCTTAATCGCCTTGCATTAATCCTTATATACCAAGGATAACAAAAATCCTCAATCATAATGGTGGCACTTAGTGTAAGTGGCACATATAGTCCCTTAAGCTTAACTTTGCTCACATTGCTTGCTTTTGGGAAACGTCTTCCTGAATGATCATTTTCCGAATTCGTCGTGAATCTTCTTCTGTTGTCCATTCTATTATTGCCGGAATACAATCTGAAATTCTTATGATGGAAACTATCATCAGTCACTCAGCCCCTAATTCATGTTTAGTTTATCTTGTTTACCAATCTATACTGTTCTATTACTCTGGGTTTCAACTTTTCCTTATGGTAATCACGCTAGAGTTACAAGCTTATTTCTCAAAATGAGGACATGATTGTATGGCCTATACTCTTTTGTTGTCCTAAGGCATGTAACTTCTCGTTTCTTCCTTTACTTGACCACATATTTTGTAATATTATCATCTTTTGATCTACCGTTGTCATCCATGTATCACATCTTAATCATAATATTTCATTAACTCTTTTCTTATTTCTCGCTAGCATTTAATCTAAAAACTTGAAAGACATTATTTTGCTCTTAGCTTCCCTTTGCTCCATCCAATGGCTCTTCAAGTTGCTTAATATTCTCGCTTTACTAGGGACGTGAGCCACACTAAGGTAATATTTATCCCTTCAAGGCTTATAATGCATGTCTTTTTAGTACTCATATCCGGCTGCACTAATTCAGAGTGCACTATCTGGTGTCTCATAAAGAGATCTATTAGCGTATTTGCATTATCCTTCGGAAATTTCAACTGACGCAAACAATTCATCCATCATATCTTCTTATATTACTTCTGTTAATCCCCATAGGACATATCTGGAATGGGTGCAACCAATTGTATATACCTCTGTTACTATTGAATATAACTCAAAACGCTTATGTTCCTCTACTCAATTATAAACACTGTTAACCTTCATTAATTGGGCGCCTCGTACCCTTCTTCATCTTGCTTCTTTTGCTTGTTGAAACTTGTATTTATCTTCTTAATCTCTCATTGGCTTTTACCATAAAGATGAATAGACATTCTTACCTTAAGGCTTCTTATCATGAAGCGTACACCTTTCAGTACACCCATGATCTGCTAAAGACCTCACATTTACTTTTCGTGGGCATCTTAAAAAAATCAAATTCCTCTGACTCAGCTCTTCTACAACTATCTCTCTTTCCAATCCTTCCTTCCGAATATAGGTATCGTCTTTTTCCGAATAAAAAAAGAATTTCGGAATTTGAATTCTTATAAGTAAGCTCTACCACACAATCTAGAGTAAGAAGAAAGAGTGATAATCCTAAATTCCTTGTAGCCTCCTGCTTATAAATGTGAAGCACGACACACCCATAAATAAGACTCAACTAGACACGACATGTAGACTCCCTAGAACAGAACTGCTCTGATACGACTTTTGTCACAATCCAAACCTATAGGCCGTGATGGGCACCCGGTACCTTACTCAATCGAGTACCAACGTAACGTATCTTTCTTATTACATCATCATATACACGTGACATTCGGGCCTAATAAGCCAACATGATCATTTATAAACTCAAAACATAGGTCGACAAGGTCGTACAATCTTTCACGTACACGACATATGTCTATAAGCCTCTAAGAGTACATAAATCTCATAAAGGTCGTGACATAGTCCCACCATACCAAACAATATACGTCTAAATCATACTAACCAAACATGCAACTCCGAAGCAATTGGAGCGCACCAACATCTTCCACTAAGCTGATAGCCTACTTTGAGGGCTCTCGACCTGTTTATCTAGACCTGCAGGCATGAAACGTAGAGTCTCCAGGCAAAAGGGATGTCAGTATAAAAAATGTACCAAGTATGTAAGGCATATAAATAAGTACATAACATACATGGAAGAAATATGGAGTACATGACTCAACCTGTAAGTCTGAATAACTTTATAAATCATGAAATAATTATAGTATCATACATATGCATATGAACGTCATGTCGTGCATAGGTAAATGTTTCATAATATCATCAGCCTCTAAGGGCATCCTATCATATCATCTTGGACATTGTGGGCAAAATCATCAATGTATGCCAGCTAATCAGGTTGTAGTGCATATATAACGCCATAACTCTTCCCATATCCCATATAAATATATATACATCCATATATACGTGTATATATGCCATATGGTCATAGGTCAATGCACATGTATAAATGCGTGAAATGCATAAAATATACGTAATAATCTCAATATTTCTTCCGGATAAACTTTTTCAACTATGTATTATTCTGAGACCCATGAACAGATGATAAAATATTATGACACATAAAAATTCAAGAATATAGATATCTCTAATACTTCTATGAATAGAGTCATTTATGGAATTTGTGCATTTACATGTATCGTTCGTATTGTATGGATTATGCCAAAAGAAAGAAGGGATAGCCTTAACATACCTGGAGTAGAAAAAACTCCGTATAATATTTCATTGAAAACTTTCGTGGATTGAACTTAGAAACCAAAAATTGGATTAAGCTTCTGAATTATTAGAAGTTGGAACGGAATCATTTTTGAATAAGGAGGAACAAAAGTCGAAAGTTGGAACAAAAATTGGAAGTTGAAAGTTGGAACGAAATTCTTTAAAGCTTGTTGAAAAAGAAATTTTGCTTCTGCCTAACGTTCTTGGCTTTTCAAGCCAAAGGAAGATTAGTTTGGCATTTTACAAGGAATTCCATGCATAAGATATTCAATTCTTATCAAGATTTTAACTTAGTCATCATTTGGTTACTACATGGTAGCCATCTGGCAAGGTGACTCAAGAGTCATCTTTTTCCTATTCTGGCTTCATGCCACGTGGAAGGGTGGGTGAATATTATTAATCTTTATCCACTTATTAGTTAACTGGGTAGTGTTCCATTACTCGATAATTAACCAATTACCCGCATAATTTAAAAATCATCTCAACTTAATTAAATACTACCCTCTTTTAATATAACTTGTATACCTTATGGTCATGTAGTACCTTGTATGACACTAGTCCATAAATAACGGGTATTTTAGCGCAGGTAATATTTTATCCCAAAATGTTAAATTTCAACGAAATTCATTTTCTTCGACTTACTTCCCTTCTCACCTTCACAAATTTACTAATCACTTGTGAAATATCATAATCGTTATAACCTCCAAATAATCTTTTACTTGGATTGATGTCAATTACCTTACGACAAATTTCACGTACAATACTTCAGGGTGCAACATCTTCGTAACTTAATACTGCAGAACGTGATATCGACGTAATATTGCGGGGCATAACAAATTTTTCATGTGAATGACATCACACCAGATCACATCCACATACCTTCCAATATAGATGGCAATAACACTCTTTTATCTACCTTTATTCCTCTGAACATGTAGGTTTCAATATGCTTAACACAAGAAAAGTTCTATTTCTCAACCATATAAGTGCTAATTGAGTTATAGCCAAACTCTTTGTCAATTGTAAAGGCACAAGCTGAAGATATGACTTTAGCTCTTGTTTGAAAAATAACTTTACCATTGCATTTCTTCCATTCGGAATATTGTAAGTTGGACTTTACAAGTTGTTGAGTCATAGATCTCCTCCTTTCACCATAACTACCAACACATAGGTCTTAATGAAGCAAATTGGTGAATCAGGAATTCAAACCAACACTGATTTAAGGAGAAAATATAGGTTTATCATGAATAGGTAAAAAATGAATATAGACACATAGAATCAATAGAAAAGTCTAACCAAGAACCTTAGTAGAGGAACATTAGGATAAAACTCACAAGACATCTAATTAGGCTAAATAAAAATCACAGGAACCAAAGCATAGGACAAAGTCGGTACACAAATAACTCAGAAACCAAATAAAAATATCGAAATATTAGGGTTTTTGGCACAAACGAGTTAGGGTTAAATAAAACCTTACAAAATCAGTTAAAACACATAAGAAATAGAAGATTAAACACTCAAAATTATCAAACGTTTTGGAGAAAAAAAATTCAGGAAACCCTAGTTTAGAAAAATGGAAAACCATTCGAAAATCAGAAGGTTCTTGTAAAACTCATATGAAATAGGTTCGATCCATATCAGATCTTGCATAGATCTGAGAAGTTCAAATGATAAAATTAGGGTTTCGAGAAGAACAACACAGAAATGAAGAAGTAGGCTTAGAAATCCATAGATCTAAGGTGACATAGGAAGATTTTTCTCGAAATTGAACCGGAACAACCTGAAATAAGTGAGCAAAGACCAAAGGCATAAGTAGACTAACATTGTTCCCTTCGGGACCTTAGAGACGGTGATACGAGCATAGGAGAGGCCATTAGAGGCCTGGTGGTGGTTTGAAACCACCATGAATGGATATAGATGAGTGACAACGAGGGTGGATTAGGGTTTAGACTTGAGAGCATTTGAGAGAAGAGGGGATCAGATGTCGGCGTGAGAGGAGAGGGAAATGAGAGGTTTGGGGGGAGGTCATTAAGTTTAACTTAGGTAAGGGGGGATCTGGACTATTGATCAAAATGATCAACGACCAAGATTTCGCAATAAATGGGTCGGGTGGATTGTTGGGTTTTGGCTGGGTAGGTTTTTGGCCTCGTTTAATTGAATTGGGATTGTAGGGGTTGAAATTTGGCTGATTTAGTAGGCTAGCTCTAAATGAAAAAGGGGCTAATTATTAAATATGTATTTAATTGCTAAAATAATTTTAAAAATGGTTAATAAATTATAAAACATGATTTTCATGCATGGAAATATTTTAAAGTAATTATTAATATTTTAAAAAATTTAAAAGGCTATTTTCGGTAAAATAATGTAATAATGTATGCATAGGCTATAATTGCAATTGCATCCTAAAAATACAAATATGGCTATTTGCAATAATTGAAACTTAATACAAATACAAATGATAAAATTAAGCCATAAAAATTATTATAAAACTATTTTGTGATACAATTAGTGATTGTTTTATAAATAAAATGTTGGGATAAGTTAATTAAAATATTTTGAAAATGCAGAAATTGTACGAAGAATACTAATCGGTGCCAAGGCATAGTTTTGAAAATATCATGGGAAAAATTGAGTATCAACAAATGTATCTGTGACAACATCTATAGAAGCCTCTGAATTTTGGAGAACACTCATCGCATAGAAACGGATGGGTCCTCGCGAACTCTGTGCACTACCCCTAGTTGCACCACACCTTGCGGGTACTAGAGTTACTCGAGTTGGAGGAGGTGTTGTGGATATAGTAGCTGCAGAACTAGCTGGTTGTGCTATGCCCCTGACCATACTCTAGTGGTGTCGCCACCCCTTTTTCCTTCGCGGAGTCCGGTTTTCGAAATTCATAGGGGAACAACTCGTTTCCTTTTGGGAATTAGCTATTGGAAGAGTCGCCACCTAACTGATTATGGTGCGTTAGGGCACCCAGATCGATTAAACTAGTTTGTATTACCATAGATTAGGGTAAGGGATCAAAATAACCTTGAGGGGAAGGTGTTAGGCACCCCTCGTGATCCACAACGGTGGGTCCCGGCCAAACTTCAACTATGTGAATTAGTCATTTTAACAAGTAAACAGTTTTAACACATAGTTACAAATAAATGTAGTTTTGACATTCTAAATACATATATGATCAAGGAAATTCAGATAATGAAAGTAAGAGCGAGGTTTGGACAGCTTACACATGTATATGTCAAAAAAGGGAACTTTAGATGATTTAAATACATATAGGAATTGGGAAAGGGAAGTCCTAAGTTGATTAGCCTACAGGATCAATCTGTGCAATGTCCGGTAATCCTTCTCAACTAGAGGGGCTACACGTGACATTTACGTGCAGGTCATCATATCCTTTTACTACCCATTACCCTCCACTTAGTGATTATATAAGTGAGTTTAATTAACGATCTCTAAATGTGTTGTTACCCGTTCTTTTCTTGTGGTCCTGGAGGAGTTTAGGACCTCTAAATCTGGGCAGTTCTAGGCAGTCTAAGGTGTTTAAAAGGGAAAATCTAGGTGACAAGTAAAGGACATATAGGACAATCGAATAGGGAAAAAGTAGTTAAGGCTCATGTTTTCCTCCATATGTACATAAGAAAATAAGCAGCACGTCTCAAACAACTGATTTTAAATAAGTTCAGAAAGCCTAGGAACATGATATCTAGATGAACATCATAAAACAGAACATGCAGCGTTTATTTTAAGGGAAGTGGCAAAATCCTAACCAGTTTGCCTACTGGTTTTATAGCATGTTAAGACTGGCTAATTTCACACGTAAACAGAACTAGTTTCACAATTATTTAATGCCTTAAGGCTTTTCTAAGTGTGTATATGCAGTCACAATTTCGGGAAATACTTTTAAGTTCTTTTATCCTATAGGCATGTTTATCTAAGTGGTACAAGTGATTTATCAATTGTTCATAGAGGCATGATACCTATGCGTGAGTCTGTTTTAAACCCTTTCATGGACAACTACTTTCTTCAATCAAAATAGACATGTTCGACGAAATTCAAACAGAGTTCCTAAAAGACATGGAATCTAATGCATATAGGAGTGCCAGATTTATTAAGACAATATTATTAGCCTAATAGCAGGATATCTAAGTGACAATACTTGTGCAAAATTAAAGCATGGAATAGTGATATGTGGCATGTAGTATGGTAAAGCCATAAAAGTGAAGGTCCTAAAATAAGGTTATCTAATGCACAAGATCATCATGGTTTAAATGCAAACGAACATACTGTCCAAGAACACGGATTCTAATACAGATTTGTAGAATATAAAACCTATGGCATATTTTCTACCAAGTTCTACCCACAATACCATACAGCTACCCTCCCTTTTCACTAGTCATCCCAATATCTATTTATAATAAATTATTACAGACCAACGATTGAATAAATTACATAAATAAAAATATAAATTAAGCTACAGGGAGCCTGAAGTAGGGCCAAAGCAAACCTTGGTGTACCAGGCCTCCAATAGTCTCAAATGCCCAAGATTTTATTGCCACATTTGTGTCCAGGTGTAACGACCCGACCAGTCGTTTTGAGCTTTTTCACTTTGATCGCCAGTTCTCGGGTATGACTTGCCTTGTGTTATGTATTATGACTAATGTAGATCATTGCTTTTGGCTTTCAGGAAAAATTGGAATGAATTTGAAAGAACAGTTTCAGTTGAAAGCTTAGAATTTGAGAGGTTTGATCAAGAGTTGACTTATTGGTATACGAGCTCGGATCGGAGTTTTTATGATTTGGTTAGCTTCTCTGGATGAATTATGACTTAGGAGCGTGATTGAAATTGATTTTGGAGGTCCAGTATAGAATTATGCTTGAATTGGTGAAGTTAGTATTTTGGCGAATTCCGGTTGATAGGTGAGATTTTGATCCAAGGGTTGGAATGGAATTTCGAGAGTTGCAGTAGCTTCGTTATGTGATTTGAGACGTGTGTGTAAAATTTCAGGTCATTCAGAGGTATTTTGGTTGGTGTTTTTGATCAAATACGTGTTTTGGAAGTTTTTGAAGAACTTAGGCTTAAATTCAGTGAGAATTGATGATTTTAGTGTTGTTTGATGTGTTTTGATGATTGGAACAAGTTTTAATGATGTTTTAGGATGTGTTGATGCTTTTGGTTGAAGTCCCAGGGACCTCGGGGTGATTTCGGATAGATAACGGAGAGTTTCAGACTTGGGAATGCAGCAGAAAATGCAGCAGCAGTTGCAGGCCAGATTTGGCCTTCGCGTTCGCGAAGATAGGTCCGCGTTCGTGAAGAGTTAAATTCCAGAGCTTTGCGTTCGCGGTGAGGACCCTATGTTCACGTAGAAGAAGGGTTGGGCTCATGAGTCTTGTGCTTCGCGTTCTCGTCAAGGGCATCACTTTCGCGGAAGGTCCGGAAAGTGTGCATCACGTTCGCGTGAATAGTGTTGCATTCGCATAGTGGTATCAGCTAAGGCATTGCATTCGCGGGTGGCTCACCGCATTTGCAAAGAGGAAATTTGGTCAGTGGAATTTTTGGGCATCGCGAACGCGAGAAGGCCCTCGCGATCGCATAAAGGAAAATAATGCTGGGCAGAAGGGTTTTAATAATATTTCATCCGTGAAGCTTAGTCCATATCCACGATTTTTGAACAACCTTGAGAGCTTTTTGACAAGGATTAAAGAGGTTTTCGACTGGTATTGATTGGAGGTGAGTCTTATGACCTAGAAACGTCATTTAATGACAGAATCAACACTTAAATTCATGAAAACTTGATTAAAAAGGGAAGAATTAGGGCTTGACTTTTTTGAATGGAAACTTGGGATTTGAGGGAGCATAAGAGCTCAGATTTTGGAGTTTTTGATATATGTAGACTCGTGGCGAGATAAGGAGTCCATTGATGTATAAATTTCTGACTTTTGAGAAGTGGTCCCGGGGCTCGGGTTTTGCAAATTTCGTGAATTTTGATATTTTTCGAGTCTTTTCGATTGGGTTATGTTCCTTTAGCCTATTGTAACGTATTTGTTGTGGTTTCGGCCAGATTCAACATGCGAGGAGGTCGATTCGAGAGGAAAGGGCATAGCAAGCTGGAATTTTGGCCGGTTAGAGGTGAAAAATGATTTTAAATGATGCCCTGAGGGTTTGAAACCCCGGATTTGCACAACGTAGTGTTATGTTGAGATGAGACACGCGTTCAATGACGAGCGCGTGGTCATTTACTATTGGGGATTGTGACTTGGTCCAGCCCGGTTGATACTTTACCGCGTATTTGACTATGACTTGTTGTTTTTCACTATGACTTGGGCTTATTGTCATACTTGGGGCTTATTGCCGATTGTTTGAAATCCTTTGTGAGCTATCATCACTGTTTCCTCACTATTTGAAATATTACGTGAACTCAGTCCAATTGAATTACACTGTTTCATGAACTCAGCTATATTTTTATTCAACTTTGAGATTTAAATGATATTTGAACTAGTGTTTGAGCTGAGCATTTTCGTTTTACTGATGCCCAGGGGGCTTATGATTATTTTTTGACTGATTGAGGCCGAGGGCCATACGTGAGGATATGTTGAGTGATGTGAGGAGGCTTTCAGGCCTCGAGTATAATGTGAGAAGGCTTTCAGGCCTCATGTTGATATGTACAGGCTTTCAGGCCTTATGATGATATAACGCTTGGGCTGTAGGAGCCCCTCCGGAGTCTGTACCCACATAGTGAGCGCGGGTACCCATATGATTTGAGAGTGAGCCCGAGGCGCTGATGTTGTACTGTGTGACTGATACTTAGCCCGCGGGGCTGATACTGTACTGAGATCTTGATATTGAGCCCGAAGGGCAGGTTTCTGATTATTGTTTACTTGTTGAAAATATTTGTCTTTAACTGTTTTAAAAGAGAATTATTTGATACTTTACTGTTTTACTGCTTGAGATAGCGTTATTTTTGCCTTCATGAGATTTCATGCTTTCAGTCACTATTTATTTTTATTACTCACTGAGTCAGAGTACTCACATTACTCCCTGCAACGTGTGTGCAGATTCAGGCACAACAGAGTTCGTTCCTGAGCGTTGATTCCTTCTAGACCAGGCGGACTAGGAGTGACGAGGTAGCTGTTGACGTCCGCAACCCTGTTTTCTCCCTTATCTTCTATTATTTACATTATCTTCAGACTTTGTTCCTAGTTCCAAACTTTGTAGAATTCTAGTAAACTCTGTAGTAGCTCGTGACTTATGACACCCCGATTTTGGGCTGTGACGGGATGGTTCCATGTTTTATCACTTTTCTTCTGCACTTATGATAATATTATTAATGTTTTAGACTTATTCATGCTAAGTAACTAGTAAAGAAGTGTTGATGTTCTTTTGACTGGTCTTGTCTTCACAAGAGGCGCCATCACGACCGGGTTTGGGAATTGGGTCGTGACACCAGGTGTGTCAGAGTTCCCTAAGGACCTCAAGGATCCTGGGAAGAGCTCACACCCAGAATTTCTCGAACAAAGACTGATTATGTGGAGTGTGGAAGAGTCAGCCCTGATATGCCAGATTTTAGAGAGATCTCAAGGGATCTCTAAGCAGTACACATACTAGAGAGGCAGGACTTAATAGCCTAAGAGTAAGTGAGAGTGCTTGACATAATTTGAAAAGGTTTTGGTAAACAGTATAGAGAGGACACTTAGGGGTGAGAAGATTTTCTGAAAAACCAGTACTAGTTTGGTGGTAAAATAGCTTGAGAAAAAGATTAAGACAAGCTAAATAAACAGTAGACATGCAAGTATAGTTGAGACATACTAATCACATATTGATCAAGACAGTATTAGGCATGCTAATCAAGACAATAAACATGAACAAGAATGGAACTCATGACTGATGCACTAAGGCAGTAATGAAACACATAGGGTTTAGTTTTAAAAAAAGAATCAGCAGATACTAGCTAGGAAGAAGAACACAGAATGTAGAGCAAAGGTTGTGCAATGGTTAGCCTTGGCTGTCAGCTAGGCCAATGAATATCACATGTAACAGAGAAGAACAGAGAGAGAGTTTTTAGAGTGTAAGTGTAATGGTGAACTAATGTTCTTCCCCTTGAAGGAACAGAATGAGAGTGCTTATGTAGCACTTAAGGAGTGAATCAAAATAAGGTAAAAGAATCACATTTCAATCAATTAGGAGCAATTAATAAGTCATAGAATCAATTCCGATAGAGGAGTTCCGGAATAGACTCCTTAATTGGGGGCAATCAATTAACGGTCAGAATTGGGACTCAAGTACAGTTATAAATCAACACCACACCATATAAGGAGTCCATCAAATCCCCAAACTACTGATAACTAAGTAAGGCAAGTGTTGACACCCAATTTTTTTTATATATTTGTAATATACAAAATACTTTCAAAATAGCATATATATGCATATATAAGCATATCCAAATATTTTATTATTTTATCCATAATTTTTAAGGTCATTAAACTGATTTATTTCCCTTTTCATCCATAAAATCCGAATAGTTATCTCCAAAATTATTATTTTTGGTAATTCATCTATTTGTATTTTCATATTTATGCCAAATAGGGCAAAGATAATTTTTACATATTTTTTTACAATTTTATTTAGTAATTTTAAAGCTAATTGCATATAATTGCAATATTAGCCATTTTAAGGTCTAATTGTGTTTTATGTTCATAAAATCGAGTCTTATATTTTTTAAATTGATATTTATGTGTTATAAATTATTTTGGCCTTTTAAGTTAATTTTCAAAAACTATTTGCTATTTTTTTATAAAATAAAAATGGGAAAATGGCTATTTAACTTGTAGCCACATTTGGCTTTCAATTATCACCCAAATCAGACCCCAATTCCCAACCCAATTAAACCCACCGGACCATGTCCAAATCCAATTTCATAAACCGACCCACCTACCCCTTCTAATCTAGGTCGTTGATCATTCAAATCAACGACAACTATTACACCTTGCCTTAATTAATCCCGAACTACCCCCTAAACCCTTTCATTTGTTACCACCCGCCACCCTTGAATCCCTCTCCTCTCAATTCTCTCTGCAGCCTCACATAAACACTAGCCGCCGCCACCCAATTCCATCCTAATTCCTTTCAATCCCTACCTAATCCATGGACTCTCATGGCGTTTTGAGACGTGTACTCGTCTCCTATGTCTACTGGTTACCTATTTTCGTGATTCCATGGACAGATCTCGAATAGATCTAGTCCAGTCTTGGTTCAACTTCTATCTCTGGTCTTTTTCTGGCCATCCATGGCTGTTCAAGTTAGATCCTTGATTTTTCGGCTAGATCGGTAACTTTTCAAAGTCTTTCTCACTTTCTCTGGGTTCTTTGAAACCCTAGCTTTAAGAGCTTTTTGATTTTCTTTCAGATTTATCTTAGGTCTATGCTTTTTATGAGCTTCTTAGTGTTTTATTGAAGGTTCTCCGATTTTCTTTCGAAGTAACTCTTTATTTTCAAATTAAGGTTTCCTAAACTTTCTCCAATTTTCAGTGTGTTTTTATGATTTTACTATGTTTTTTCATATATGCTGCTACCTGTTTCATCGTGCTAAAAGCCCTAAGTGTTTTGGCTCTACCTGTATTTCTGAAACTCTCTTGGTTTATTTTATACGCATGTTTGGTTCGATTAAGTTCTTTGGGTTTGAATCTTTTTGTCTTGTTTGACTTATTTGATTCTGAGTTCTTACCTTTTCAACTCAGCTCTGTCAAAACCCTAATTTCTTAAAAAGGGGTTTTCCTTACTTATTGCTCTGAGTTTGAAGACTTCACTTGTTTCTGTGTGTTGATATCCTTTACCTGTTACTATGTTTTCTTCACTTTTGATTCTATGTGACCAATTGACCTTGTTTCCTACTATGCTCCGAGTAGGTTTCTTTACTACTGAATCCTAACTTACTATTGCTACTGCTGCATTTTTAATTTGCTCCTTTTTGACAATATGTTTGACCATGCACGTCTAGTATGCATGTCCATCCCTTGCTATTTATATGTTGAAAAGCAGAGTCACGATTCATTCTTGATTGATCTTGATTTCCTCAATGTTACGACGGATTGCAAAGGGTTCCCTTATAAACCCTAATTTTTACTCATTTTTGTCTAAATTGATTGATTCCCTTCCCTTCATTACTGTGACATTTTACCTTGAATCCTCTCCCAAAATTAAGTATATTTTGTACTTAGACTCAAATATTTACCTTATACTTTTACTGCACCCTTATACGGCAAGAATCAATCTATCTCAAACTGATTTCTTTCCTTAATTAACCCTGTTAGTATTCATTTGAGCAGTAATCCCTTGATTAAAGGGAAGTACTTGTGATTAATTGATTTTGATTGTGGTTATTTCTATGTCAGAGTTGAAACTTTACTTGTTACCTTATTCTTCACTCGTTTTCAAAACTATAAATGCCACGCCCTCTCTTCTTTCAAAGACACGAACAATTGAGTTCCGAAACACACACTTGTATTCTCAAAACTCTTTCTTTCTCTATTATAACTTGTGCTACTGCTTTGTCTAGCCGGCTGAAAGCCAAGGCTAGACCGTGGAATCCTAATTACTTTACCTTTCTGCACCTTGCTTTCTCTACTGGTATGTCCTAGTTAATTTTTTCAAGCCTCAACAGCAATATGCTCTTTTAATTGTTTCAGTTTCCCTCATTCTTGTTTACTTTTGTTTGTGGTTCTATAGTCAAGTTACATTATCAGCATTCTGTAATATCCCCTTTCCCTCTAGATTAATGTATTCCCTTATGTTTGTCACTTACTAAGAACTTTATATCCTAAGTCACTATTCCCTCAATGTGATTATGCTCTTTCTGAATAGCATGTGATCATGCCAGTATCAGTCATTGTTGTGCATGTCCAACTAGTCCTAAGACCTATAATGGGGTTATGTGTTCACAATCAGATGTATGTGTATCCCAAACCCCTTGACCCCTTTGTATGATTGTGATTCTGTCTGTGATCCCATCTTAGGAATTTGAGTTTTATTTACTACTTATTTCAATCACCTCTTTCACTAATTTCTTTCAAAATGGACTATCAGTCCAACTTATTTAAATAAATCTCTTTCAACATGTGTGTAACGACCCGGCCGGTCATTTTTTAGAATTTACGTCCCGATCCCCCACTAACTTCTTCCCCTAAGTTCATTTCTGCTATTTTGGTTTGCCGGGACATTCGGTGTTAGGACTTGGAGTGTTTTGGGACACCTAGTCCCTAAATGAGAGCTTAAGTGTTGAAAAATGGTCCGTCGTCAGAACAGTGTGAAGACGACCTCAGGATGGAAATCTGATGGTTCCCTTAGCTCCGTTAGGTGATTTCGGGGTTGGGAGCATGTTCGGAATGTATTTTGGAAGTTTGTAGCTCATTTAGGCTTGAAATGCCGAAGTTTGAAATTTTGAAGTTTTTGGTCCGATAGTGAGTTTTTGATTCGAGGGTCGGAATAGAATTCTAGAAGTTGTAGTAGCTCCGTCATGTCATTTGGGATGTGTGTGCAAAATTTTAGGTCATTCAGACATGTTTTGGTTAGTTTTTGATCGAAAGCGTATTTAAAGAAATTTGAAGTTCTTAGGCTTGAATCATTGATTAAATCGGGTTTCCGGTGTTTTTGTAGGTATTTTAAGGATTGGTACAAGGTTGAATAAGGTATTAGGTGGTATTGGTGTTTTTGGTTGAGGTCCCGGGGGCCTCGGGGTGATTTCGGGTGGTTGACGGAAAAAATTTGGAAGTTGAGAGGTAGCAGCTCTGCTGCTTCTGGTATCTTTTCGCTTCTGTTGCTTGGGAACCGCAGAAGTGAAACCGTAGAAGCGGCGATGGTCATCGCAGAAGCGAGATTGGCTTTTTCCCCCAGGAAGCGCAAAAGCGGTCAATATTTTGCAGAAGCGGAATCATAGGAGCGGTTGTGTGTCCGCAAAAGTGAAATCTAGTCCCTTAAGGGAAAACCGCAGAAGCGGTTGCTTTTCCACATAAGCGAGACCGTAGAAGCGGTCCCTTGTCCACAGAAGCGAAAATACCTGTGCAGAAAATAAAAATTTCGAGGGTTTGAATTCATAAGTTAGAAAACTCAATTTGACCACGGGTAAGGGCGATTTTCAAAGGGTTTTGAAGAGGAGATTATTGGGTAACGTTTCTTTGATCCCTTTTAGTTATATTTCATCATTTTATAGTCAAATACATCATAACAAATTCGAATTTAGGATCAAAAATTGGATAAATTGGGTAAAAACTTCATTGGCTAAACTATTGAGTTTTGAGTGGGCATTTGACCTCCAATTTGGGAAATTCTTATATGGTTAGACTTGTGAGAGTACGAGGGTTCTAAAAATGTAAAAAAATTATTCGATTCCGAGACTTTGGCCTGAGGGGTGTTTTGGTTATTTTACCTATTTTCGCGGCCTAGCTTTAAATTTAATAGTGGAGCCAGTTGTTTGCGATGTTATTTACAATGTGTAATTGAATTGAATAGATTTGGGCCATTTGGAGTTGGATACTCGTGGCAAAGGCGTGGTTCCTAGTTGATTATTGAGCCGGTTCCAGGTAAGTGGCTTGTCTAACCTTGTGTGGGGGACCTTTCCCCTTAGGATTATTACTTTATATTCGAGTGCCTTGTATGTGAGGTGACGAGCACGTACTTGAGCCGATTGATGAAATCCCGGTTTTTTTCACTTAAGTATGGAAATTTAGTTTTCTTTCTTATTTTCCTCATTCTACTTGAAATATATAACTTGTGCTAGGTTAGGAAAAGTATGTTTAACTGACTTGACTGCCTAATTGCTTAAGTTGTTTTGACTGTACTACGTGAAGCATTCTAGGCTAGTTCTATCTGTTGTTTGTCTTTCGTACTTCATTCCTTGGTTTGTTCTGGCTGTGGTTGCGCATTTACATTGGGACTACGGATGTGGGATTCCGGTAGCTCCCCCTTGTCTGTTTACTTTGGGACTACGGGTTCGATTCCCGGTAGATCCCCCTACACTTTTACTTTGGGACTGCGGGTTAGATTCCCGATAGATCCCCCTGCACATTGATGGTTGGACTACGGGACGGTATCCCGGGAGATCCTTCGATTTGGTACATGAGTTGGACTATGGGACGGTATCCCGGGAGATCCACTGGACAGTTGAGAAAAGGGCTACAGGACGGTATCCTGGGAGACCATCATTGCTATCATGGACATTGAGCTGTATTTTACTCTGTGTTTATTCTGTCTTTTGTAGTTGTTATTGCCTCGTTGACCTGCCTTATCTCATTATTGTATTTATTATTTCTGTCAGATTTTTGTACTGTTAATCATTATTATTATTATTATTATTATTATTATATTTTGTCTCGGTAGGGCCCTGACCTTCCTCGTCACTACCCAACCGAGGTTAGGCTTGGCACTTACTGAGTACCGTTATGGTGTACTCATGCCTTCCTGCGCATGTTTATCATGTGCATATTATCCAGGTACCTCTACTCAGGCGCACAACCCTTGAGGCGAGGAGATTCACGGAGACTTCGAGGTATATCTGCCGCGTCTGCAAACTAGGAGTCTCTATTCTGTTCCAGCTTTAGTATTCAATTTGATCCTTTTCTCGCAGTTGTTTAAATATTCCGGAATTAGAGCATCATACTATTTTTCTGTTAGCCTGTGGTTCCCATAAGTTTTCGGGTTTTAGGTTGAGATTTTGACTTCCACACTTATTATGAGTTGTATATACCAAGTGTCACTTATATATATCGTTTCCTTCTAGAATTTCTTAGTTTAATTGAATGTTTCCGCAAGTTATATTAATTTCCGCATTGTTAGGCTTGCCTAGTTGTAGGAACTAGGTGCCATCACGACATGTTCATGGAGGGTGAACTGGGTTCGTGACAATGTGTTCTGCACTTCCACTGTACTTTTAGAATCTAGGTTCTACCCCTTTTCTGTGAACCTTGCCTTGGGACCCTTGAGCCCTCTCTGAACTTGGACACATAAGAGCTGGCCCTTCCAAACTGCACTCATTCTGTTTGGTTATACAAATCTGGGTGTGAGCACTGCCCGGGACCCCTTGAAGTCCTTAGGGAACTCTTACACACCCAGATATGAGAAAGGCATTGGAATAATGCTGACATTGAAGTGGTTCATTACATAACTCAGAGAGGAAATCAAGATCATGCTTCTTTTGGTTGTAATTTCTTATTTTTGCACTTCTTTTGTAATTCAATCATTTGGTCTGTAATAATTTTTAAACAAGTACAGGGTTGGCTAGTGAAAGGGCTGGGAAATATGCATGTTTAGCTATTAAAAGGGTAGAAAGCATGTTACTAGGTTTACATTCCTACTTGCGCAATAGAATCCCTTCTTAGGACTCTTTTCATGCATTAGAAATCATGTTCCCTAGGATTTACACTTATTGTTTTCAGCATGTTCATTTTACTATCACATCACATAGCAATTCTTGCATTAAATGTACTAATAATCAGTATTTCTGCAATCATTTTCTTACTTCCATGTATACTTAGAGATCCTATTTTAGGCTAAATAACATTAACAAATATATCATTCTCTCCATGCCCTAGTAATTATTGTTCTAAACACTGTAATATTTGTGCATATAGAAATCATGTTTAGGATTCTGCATATATACATCATTTTGCGCCTCTTTACATTTAGATACCATGTCTTTAGGATCTCATTATATTCGCTTAAGCATACTTAGGCTAATTACGAATGCATAAAAAGGAATAAAACAATTTCATTTAGTCTTTACAACTAATTGGACATAATTTCTATTTGTTGAACACCTAGAACAACATGTTTAGGTAATAATAATAGTCTCCAACCGTCTTAATAATCCTGAATAGCTACTGAATCTTGCTCACGCCTAGGAAAGCATTAGGTAATTACTTAAATAAAACTAGAACTGCCTTTGTTTATTTACCAACGGCTACAACCAGCAGACAAGCCTGATTCGGACTTCTTTTCTAAGTTATAGAATGAATCTGGTTCTGACTCAAACACCCTGCTTTAGGATTTAAAGTTCAGACCTTAACTGTGTTTAAGTCATGCTGTTTATATGCATTATTTGCAGAGGTATACATGAGCCTTTTAATTGTTTATATGGTTCCCCTCTAAATGAAGTTCTACTTATTTTTGTATATCGCCCTAGCATTTTACCTTTAAACCTAAGAGTCTGGTTAGAACATCCCTCTTATAGGAATAGTAGTCCTAATTCCTCCGGGACTGATAGGAATGGGATGGGTAATAGCATGCAATAGAGTTCAAGACCAATACTCACTTTAATACCTTCACGGGATGGGAAGGGTAGATATGGATATGATGACCGGTGCGCTAATACCACTTGTATCCCCTCTTTTGAGGAGTTCCATACCGGGTATTGCATTGATGTGATCCATATTACAAACAAACCTAGGACCCATTTTACATTCACAAGCATGCTTAGATTATAACTTTTTTCAAAACCTTGCTTTTTATTGTTTTAAACAAACACTTGTGTATTTAAATTCAAAATCCCCTATTACTTGAGCCTTATTTTTTTACTTGTTAATTGCACAAATTCACAAAAACTATCTGGCCGGGAATCACACTAGTGGATCCTGAGGGGTGCCTAACACCTTCCCCTTGGGATAATTTCAAGCCCTTAACCTATCTCTGGTTACCAAACAAAGTTGTAGTTGAACCCCATAGGTGCCCTAACGCACCTCAAATTCGTTAGGTGGCGACACTTCAAAATTGCAAAACCCTTCTCCTAAAAGGAAAGAGTTGTCCCGACCAATGTCATAAATCTGATTTCACGAGAAAAAGGGGGCGTGACTGCATGGCGACTCTGCTGGGGAATTTTAGGCTTTTACCATTTCAGATTATTCTTGTGAATTTATACCTCTCCTTATGTGCAATTATCTGTTTAATTCCTTTAAGCATTTAATTTCTTCTTTAATAAGCAAAACTGACATATCTCCCTTGTTTTATTTCCTTTATTGCATTAAACTATGAAACTGTTGTATTTATCGCTTTCTTAATGGGAAAATACATGTCAACATGTTTTTAATTATTACATAATAATGCTCAACATCATACTCCACTCGTGCCAAAAAAATACTATAGCAACGCTTATAATGAGTGGTTGCGCTCTTCCTATATCATTACCCCCTAAATTTGGAAAGGAATATTTGCAGTAAAACTAGTCGATCAGCGATGCAGTCGACATTTTCGAGCCTTCCCTCTTGAGTTTTCCGCTTAAGGGTACTAGTCTAAAACCCCATAAAAACCTTACTCTGTTCAAATTGTGCATGCATCATGGTCAAACCTAGCCGGATCAGTTATGTTGTCCACATAATGATCCTTTAAGATAGCCTTGTCCAAAGTCCATTTGGTTTCCCTAAACCCTAACGGACGTCACCTCTTTCTTTGCATTTATTTGGAGAACTAGATGCTTCATGCTAATTCTTGATATTAAATAGTCGAGTCTGGTGGGGATACGGGCCTAACCTAATTTGCCTTGTAGAAATATGAGGCACGAAGTCCTTAGATTCGGCATGGTCACCAATATCCACCCAAGATTGCAAAGTTGGTGGAAAGATCTGCACTCTAGTGATCAAAATCTCGTAAAAAAATATCTAGCAAATCTACCATCCCTTTTGGAGATCCAACCTAATAACATGATCATAGAAGCTGCCATATTATTTTGGGATTGTGAAAGGGCCATGATCCGCTTTGGGGGCATTGAAATAACACCTTTGCTGGAGGAGATAGGAGGACTGGCCGGTCTAGTATGAGAAACTCCAAGCTTGCTAATGCCTGAGAATCGCAAAGGTAGGGGCTTCCTTAAAATGATGGGTTTGAAGAAGAATCCAGAATTAACATACCTGCAGGAATCATATATCCCTTTGGACTACTTGTATGAAAGGTACAGTCACAGCAAATCATACCATACCTACTCTGGCGAGTTTGCCATCACATCCTTGGGACACGTCCATCGCAAGGTTTTCGTCTTCATATTTTGCTTCCTGGGTCTGATTGTATTTCTGATGAAGAAAGGTAGAATTCATACTAGGCTGGCCATGGTAACCAAACGCCTAATAGAGGGGATTGGTGGACAGGCATTCAGCATTGTTGCCATGATTATTGTAGAGCTATACCGATCCTTAGAGAAGTGTCAATAATGAGCGAAACACTTTGAAGGCTGCAAACTTCTACTTCAACTTTGGCTCATAGAGCATCTCCAAAAGGGCGAATATCGACAAGAAATTTAGCGAAGGTATTAGGATGATCACATCACTTTTCACCATCTGAAGTGAATGAATTACATCCCCGACATGTTCACTCAGCCTGAGGAAGCTAAATGATGGGTTGATCTATCTGATAATCTGACCGAAGAACAGTTTCAATAGATGTTCGAATGGTTTCTGACAGAGGAGTTCATCGCCCGATCCAGAGATGCACCTTTCCTGATACTAATTGGTCTCAAGAGAAGCTACCCTTATGTCCCTCTACGAGTTATGAGGTAAGCTAGTAGGAATCAAGTCATACTCAGGGTCGAAAAGATGAGCCACTTTCGAGCCGACCTCTAAAACGATGATAGTCCTTACAGGTGCCAAGCCCAACACATGTGGCATTGCAAGATCGTAATGGGAAGAGACACCATAGAGCTAGATAGACATCATGCCGATTGTACTCCTTTCTATTCAATTTGGTTGGAATACAATCATGATAGTTTGGGCTAGTCAGGGTTTGTTCGAAGCCACGGGATTATAGATGAAAAGGCCGAGGCATAAGTCAAGTACAACCAGTTGCGCAAAAGGATCCGTGAGTGCGAGAGCGAACACTGCAAAATACAAAAGTCCAACCAGAAACTGATTGAGGAATGGAAATACATGGCTACCAATGCTAACAAAAGGTTGGGATACTTAGAGCGAGGCATAGTAGAACTGGAAAGAAAGTTTCTCAAAAGGGTTGAAGATTGTCAAGAGGCTAAAGGGACCGAAGGTGGATATCTAGCTAAAGCATACTTGTTGCTAGGACTTCGCAAGTTGGGGAAGCTGTTTGACGGAGCCAAGGATGCCGAATCTGGGGAAGGTCATTCTGGGACCAAGTACATAGGAGTTTACGTTTTTCGCTTTAAAATGTAACAAGGCCAATGACCATTAGTAACTTTTATTTCCTGTTTATTTAATATCCATTTGGGATTCGTCTTATATTTATCAATAAAATGAGGTATTTAGCATTCCAAGTTCTCCAAATCAACTTGTCGCTAGGCCCACCTCAAGCGCAATGAGATTCCCAAATTAGGATACGTTTTACATTCCTACACTAAGTGTTTAAATATTGCAATACTTTTTATGATCGTCACTAACTTGGTTACCTTTTGTTTTATTTTTGTTTTGTTAATTCCCTCCCCAAATGTTAGTTCGTACACTCTGGCAATATTATCTTATTCCACGAGATCCAGGGGCCCTCCACCCACTTCTCCTATTAGTCTTGCTAAGAACAAGAACAAAAGCAAAATGGAAGATTTGAACAACATCAAAAAAGAAAACACGACAGCATAGGCCACTGATGGCCATGGTATTCGGGTACCCAACGAAAATGCGTCACAACTTGAGTAGAAATTGTTGAAGTTCCAAGAAGAGCTCGATTAGGTTCGGAATCTAGCCAACCTCTTATTTTCCCTCAGCATCCCAGACGCCAACTTCCCCAATGTTTAAAACCCCACACCTCCTCAAAACATCCCAAAACAACCAAATTATCTCACTTCTCCAACAACAAACCAATGTAAGACTTGCCATATATACTCCAAGCAACACTCCATTACTCATCCCAGAACCTCAAAACTCTGCAAATGACCATTTTCGCACCCATACGCCAGGCTACCATTACAATCCCATCTACGTGGAGACCATGCCACTCTCTACCCAACCTATATCTTGCACACATGAGACTGATGAAAAGGATCTACTCATCAGAAACTTGGCTGAGGAACTTAAGAAACTAACCAGCCGAATTCAAGGCATCGAAGAAAGCAAAGGGATCGAAGGGTTGAACTATGAGGACCTCTGCATACAACCTGATGTCAAACTGCCTGAGGGGTACAAACCTCATAAGTTCAAAATGTTTGATGGTACAGGTGATCCAAGGGTCCATCTGAGGACATACTGTGACGACCCGACCGGTCATTTTGGGCACTAGCACATCATTCATCAGTCTGAGGCCATAAGCAACTTCATTTCAGGTATTGTGACTTGCACGTGTGGTCGAAATTGAATTTCGGGAAGTCCAGAGTTGATTTGGAAGGAGAATTCTTGTTTCGGAAGCTTAAAGTTGAAAGAATGAACTAGGATCTAGAATTTTGAGTAAACGACCTTGGAATCGGGATCTGAAGGTCCCAGCAGGATCGTATGATGATTTCTGACTTGGGCATATGCCCGGATCGGGTTTTGGATGACCCGGAAGCGTTTTGGCGCCTATTGTGGAAATTAGTATTTTAGAAGAAATTTCATAAGTTTGGCTTGAAGAGAATTTCAATGTTGTCAATATCTGTTTGGGATTCCGAGACTGTGAATAGCTCTGTATGGTGATTCTGGAGTTGGGGGCGCGATCAAAAGTGAATTCGGAAGTCCGTAGGTCATTTTAGAGCCATTTGGCTAAAGATAGAAATTTGAAGGTTTTTGAGAAGTTTGACCGGAGGTGGACTTTTTGATATCGGGGTTGGAATCCAATTCCAAAAGTTGGAGTAGGTTCGTAATGTCAAATATGACTTGTGCGCAAAATTTGAGGTCAATCGGACTTGATTTGATAGGTTTAAACATCAGAAATAGAATTTTGAAATTTTGAAGTTCATAAAGCTTGAATCGGGGTGTAATTCATGATTTTAGCGTTGTTTGATATGATTTGAGGCCTCGAGCAAGTAGTAATGTGTTTTGGGACTGGTTGGGATGTTTGATTGGGGTCCCGAGGGCCTCGGGTGAATTCCGGGTGGCTAACGGATCGAAAATGGATTTTTGGGAAAGCTGAAGCTATCTGGTTGCTGGTATTTCCGCTTCTTCGGAAAAGGGACCACAGAAGCGGCCTCATAGAAGCGTTAGAGGGAGCCGCAGAAGCGGAATTGATCGAAGGCTCGTAGACCGCAGATGTGGTCAAGGATCCGCAGAAGCAGGACCGCATCTGCAGAAGGGAGCCGTAGGTGCGGAAGTCGCTGGGCAGATTGTTTTAAAAACGGGGTTGAGTTCATTTCACTCAATTTATTCACTTCATTGGGCGATTTTTGGAGAGCTTCAAGGAGAGATTTTTTCATCCATGCTAAGTTTAGTTACCCCTACTCATTTCCAAGTTAAATACAACATTATATCATGGAATTAGGCAAGAAAATTGTGGAAAAACTTGGGATTTTTGGAAGGAAACCTAGAAACTGATAAATTGGATTTTACCACGAATTTGAGCACGGAATTAGGAGTAAATTATATATTTGCGCTAGTGAAGCTATGGGTAGAGTATATTTTCGAGAAATTTCGGAATCCGGGCACGTGGGCCCCAGGGCATTTTGGTCATTTCACTAAGCGGAATTGGGGATTTGTATAATTTGAATTGTTAACAAGTATTCGAGTATTTTCTCATTAGTTTGCCGTTATTTGGCTAGTTTCGGAACATTTGGCAACGATTCGAGTCGTCGGGATGGCTTGGAGGCCGTTTATGGATCTTCGGAGCGAGGTGAGTCTCCTTTCTAACCTTGTAAGAGGGAATTATCCCCATAGGTGAAACAATTGATTATGTGCTCCTATTTGTGGGGGCTACGTACGCACGAGGTGACGAGAGTCTGTGCGTAGCTACTATTATGCTATTGTCCGGGTAGTATAGGACCCAAAAGCATGCTATACTTGGAATATTTGTAATCTTATGGACAATTGAATTGCTTAAACAACATCAAAATAGTAAATGAATTTCCAACAAGATATAAACCTCACTTTCTTAATTTATTAAGAGAGAATTTGTTCTTCCTTGAATAATTGCCCCATGTTGGCTTCTTGACTGAATGTCTCTATGTGTTTATTTTTAAACGGGTCGAATGCCTCGGCAGATTAAATAGATGCATCTATAGGCGCGTCGTTGACCCTCGGCAAGTACACTTTTCTTTTCTGTAGGAGCGGGTCATCGCCTCGACATGATTTGCGCATGATATATATTGTTTTCCTGAGAATTTTAAATGTGGATATTGCCTTTCATGGCTTGGTATAAATTGATAAAATAATGAAAAGTAAACCTTGAAAATCCTTTATTACTTGTTGAAGGTGTTTATCTGTTTTCTCGCTTTGTGAGTTAGATCTTGTAACGGCCTGGCCCATTGTCACGTGAGTTACCGCCCCGTTTCCCCCTTATTGTGTTGCTTCATGTCTCAATATCAGTATTAGAGTCGATCGGGTGTAATTGAATTGGTTTTGGATGAAAATAAGGCATATAGCCTCTTAGAAGGAAGCTTGTTATAGAAAAGTATATGGTTAGAGGGCTCAGATGTGAATTCCGGTGGTTCGGTTAGCTTCGGGAGGTGATTTGTGACTTAGGAGTATGATCGGAATTGAATTCGGAAGTCCGGTGTAGAATTAGGCTTGAATTGGCGAAGTTTGAATTTTGGCGGATTCCGGCTGGTAGGTGAGATTTTGATCCGAGGTTCGGAATGGAATTCCGAGAGTTTCAGTAGCTTCGTTAGGTGAGTTTGGATATGTCTGCAAATTTTCAGGTCATTCGGACGTTTTTTGGTCGGGTTTTTTGTTGAATGCACATTTCGGAAGTTTTGATGAAAGCTAGGCTTGAATCCGATGTAATTTATTGGTTTTAGCATTGTTTGACGTGTTTCGAGGATTGGAACTAGTTTGTATAAGGTTGTTTGATGTGTTGGTGCTTTTGGTTGAGGTCCCGGGGACCTCGGGGTGATTTCGAAAGGTTAAACGGGAATTTTGAAGTTTGGCAACAGGTTTGTATTTGAGGCTCCTAGTATTTCCGCGTCTGCAGGTAAAGGACCGCAAGAGCGGTTCCGAAGATGTGGCTGGTCGATCGCAAAAGCGGTCTGGGTGAGGGGCCGGAATTTCCGCAAAAGCGGAAGAGTTTCCGCAAAAACGGACACCGCAGAAGCGGTAAGTGACCGCAGAAACGGTCCTGGGATTTTGATGAGACCGCAGAAGCGGTCAAGTGGATTGCAGAGGCGTCTACCGGAAAAGCGGTTTTAGACCGCAGAAGCGGCCGTAGTGGGTTAAGTGAAACCGCAGAAGCAGTCTAAAGGCCGCAGAAGCGGTCCCGCAAAAGCGGTAGCGGGACCACAGAAGTAAAAATATCGGAAGGATTTAATGAAACAGTGTCTTCGAATTTCAGAAGTGAGAAAACATTTTGGGACTTTGTAAAGAGGCGATTTTGGGCGATTTGGAGAGATTTCGAAGGAGATTCCATTAGGTATGAACTTGTAGCTTCAAATAATGTTGTTATGGTATAAAAACAAGGATTAAACACTGAAAAGTGGAGGAATCAAAGGGTAAAAATGGAGGTTATGGCTTGAAGCCTAAGAGAGTCTAAAGAGACGATTTGAGGGGTCAAATGGACTCCGATTCTTGTGTATTTTATATGTACGGACTCGTGGTGAGACAAGGATTCCGGAACTCGTCTATATTTTACTCAACTTGGTGTTTTAACTGATATTTGAACTATTGTTGAGCTGAGTATTATTGTTTTACTGATG
>MU782394.1:17071-55585 GCA_026770625.1 Nicotiana glauca | reverse complement strand
AATACGAGGCATGTATCTTGGGTTTAAGGATGGCTATAGACATGGGTGTCCAAGAGATCTTGGTCATGGGCGACTCGGATCTCTTGGTACACCAAATACAAGGAGAATGGGAGACACGAGACTTAAAGCTCATACCTTACCGGCAATATTTGCATGAACTATGCCAACAGTTTCAGCCAATAGATTTCAAGCACATTCCAAGGATTCATAATGAAATTGCCGATGCTTTGGCCACTTTGGCGTCGATGTTGCATCATCCAGATAAGGTTTATGTGGACCCATTGCAAATTCAGGTACGAGATCAGCATGCCTATTGTAACATGGTGGAGGAAGAGCTTGATGGGGAGCCTTGGTTTCATGATATCATAAAATACCTCAGAATGGGAGTATATACGGTACGGGCCACAGGGGACCAAAAGAGAGCCATTAGACGCTTAGCAAGTGGATTTTTCTTTAGCAGAGGAGTGTTATACAAAAGAACTCCGGATCTTGGTTTATTAAGGTGCATGGATGCTAAACAGGCTACAATTATCATGACTAAGGTACATGCAGGAGTTTGTGGACCTCATATGAGTGGGTATGTACCGGCCAAAAAGATTCTTCAAGCAGGATATTATTGGCTCACTATGGAACAAAACTGTATCAGTTTCGTACGCAAGTGTCATCAGTGCCAAGTACATGGATATTTGATTCATTCTCCTCCATCTGAGTTGCACGTAATGTCGGCACCATGGCCCTTCGTTGCTTGGGGAATGGACGTCATTGGGCCAATCGAGCCAGCAGCATCTAATGGGCACAGGTTTATTCTGGTAGCCATCGATTATTTTACTAAGTGGGTTGAGGCAAAAACTTTAAAATCAGTGACCAAGAAGGCAGTGGTCGATTTTGTACATTCAAATATCATTTGCCGGTTCGGAATTCCGAAGGTGATTATCACAGATAATGGTGCCAATCTCAATAGTCATCTAATGGCGGAGACATGTCAGAAGTTTAAAATTACACACCGCAATTCCACACCATACCGTCCTAAGGTGAATGGAGCAGTTGAGGCAGCTAATAAGAATATCAAGAAAATACTTCGAAAGATAGTGGAAGGATCCAGGCAGTGGAATGAGAAATTACCCTTTGCTTTGCTAGGGTATCGCACTACTGTTCGCACTTCGGTAGGGGTGACTCCTTATTCATTGGTGTACGGTACTGAGGCAGTGATACCTGCAGAAGTTGAAATACCCTCCCTTCGAATCATTGCGGAGGTGGAAATTGATGACGATGAGTGGGTCAAAGCCCGTCTGGAACAATTGAGTTTGATTGATGAAAAGAAATTGGCAGCGGTATGTCATGGACAGTTGTACCAACAGAGAATGGCCAGATCTTATAACAAGAAAGTGCGTCCGCGGAAATTTGAAGTCGGACAATTGGTATTGAGGTGTATCCTACCTCACTGGGCTGAAGCAAAAGGAAAGTTCGCTCCTAACTGGCAGGGGCCGTTTGTTGTAACACGAGTATTGTCCAATGGTGCATTGTATCTAATAGATGTGGAAGGAAAATGTGTAGAAATTGCTATCAATTCTGATGTAGTCAAGGGATATTATGTATGATTTCTTTATCTTTATGTATCTGATTGTATTCGACTTATTTTGAGATTGAAATGATGAAGGCATTTTGTTCTGCTATCCAAACACTTTATCCTTTGTTATCCCTTTGAGCCTTATTATACTATCTTTCATATCCCTCTTTCGGAATCAACAACAAAAATCAAGGATTGAACGGGGAAATTAAAAGAAAGAAAAAGAAAAGAAAAAAAAGAAAAGAAAAAAAGAAAAGAAAGAAAAAGAAAAGAAAAAGAAGAAAGAAAAAGAAAAGAAAAAGAAGAAAAGAAAAAAGAAAAACAAAAGAAAAGAAAAGAAGAAAAGAAAGAAGAAGAATGGAAGGAGGGAAGCATTGCAACAATAAAGCGATTTTATGACCTGAACTACGTTTGACTTGATCCCGAAAGGGCACTGAGGTTCAGTCATAACAAAAGAAAAATCCAAGAATCCCCAAGTATGAAACTGGGGTAGAAGTTATGGTTGTTGATGAAATGTAATTCCGAAAGTTGTAATTTTTTTAACCCATGTGAAATATTTTGAGCCGTTATGCCCTTCTTTCTAAACCCATCCAAAAGCCACATTACATTCCAAAGAAAGACCTTCTGATCAATTTTAAGAAATGTCAATACGAGCAGGTAAGGTGATTCATGTTGTGGACAACACTCTGATACCAGAAGATAAGGAAATTGAAAATGAGAGAGTCTTATCGGTGAAAACCCTCATGGGCACCGTAAGGCGAAAGCAAGTTTTCAGATGGGCAAATGAAGAAGGTATGTGGTTGGAAGGTGTTTGAAACATGGCAAAACAAGCGAGGTTTGGGTTTTGGTGAAAGTCAGATTGTGAAAGTATGGAACAGCAAATATGGCAGTTGATAGTTGATTGATTAGACAGGCTAGGTTGGTTAATCCAAAGTGCATGGCACTATCAATGGAATCAGCCTTTCCACTCAGATAAGTCCTATCCTCTTTCTCTTTTAGAGTTTTTCTATACTCAAATTTTCGAGGTCATTGCATTTCATTTTTCTCGAAATCTGTCTATAAGACATTTCAGTCAAAGCTAACTACCAGTTTCCCAGTTGCATGGCACTACGAGATCGGGACATATTCAAGGAAAGTAAAACACGAAGGACCAGTGTAAATCCCATCAAAAGGGTTATCAGATAATTGGATGGAGAAGCAAAGTTTCACAGAAAAGGAACAGAAACACCAAGACAGTAGCATGAGGTAAAACATTTGGGTCATCTGGATCAGAGAGTTTGAAAGTTAGCCGCCCCGAGTAGAAATCCGAGGTCCAGAACCCCGGTAAAAGAATTTTTTTGTTAAATTGTTTTTTGCAGGACTAGTAGGTGTATCATCTAAATCCGGTTGGGTTTCATCTACATCATCATTTTTCTTATCATTTTCTAAGATAGTTTCATTAGGATAAATAGCATTCATAACTTCTTCATTTAATTGTTGACCTGGTGCGACATCATGGCAAAATTGACTCTCAGAAAATTAAAAACAAAGGTTATCGCCAACGTTATTTATGTCTTGCATCGGCTGAAATATTGCTACCTTTATTTACGCTTTCATGGGCTGAAAGATGGGCTTGGATGTGATTTTCGGTGGTTTGGTTAACTTCGGGGGATGATTTTTGACTTAGGAGTGTGATCGGAAGTAGTTTTGGAGGTCCGATGTAGAATTAGGGCATTGGGTTGCATTTTAGCCTTAGGAAAAATCTGGTGTGTTGCGCGAAGAGGCAGCTCACAAATGCGAGACTTTGGCCGCAAATGCGAAGTCTGGCGACCTGGGCTTGGATCGCAAATGCGTCTTTTCCTCGCAAAAGTGGAACTGGGGTTAAAATCTGCGTGATTTTCTACTCATTCATCGAGATTGAAGTCTTTGTGACTTTCTATTCATTTGTCGAGATTAAAGTCTAAGTAACTTTCTACTCATTTGGAGATTAATGTCTTAGCGATTTTTACTCCAATATTTTACTCGGTTTGAAGATTAAAAACTTTACCCTTTATTAAATATGGTTGTGTCAGATATTACTCGATTTTGATCCGAGGGTCGAAATGAAATTCCGAGAGTTGTAGTAGCTTCGTTAGGTTATTTTAGATATGTCCGCAAATTTTCAGGTCATTCGGACGTTGTTCGGTCAAGGCAAAGCAAGTTCAAAGAAGCAAGTCTGAGCAAATTTGGAAGCTGGAGCATGGCCAACAAGAATGCCAACAGCTAACCACCATTTTTATATTAACAAATCGTTCTTTGATTAAAACAGGGGCAGAAAGAATTTTTCTTTGTAAGCAGGAGCCCACCGGGATAACAAGGGAATACTTTACAAAGTTAGCAAGCAGGCGCCCACCTGAAGAAAAAGGGAATACATTCCATGCACATCAGTCAGGCACCCACCTGAAGAACAAGGGAAGTATAATGCAAGTCTTATCTTTCAAGTTAAATATTAAGTAACACAACGCGCCCAGTTATCAAACTGGGGTAGAAAATTTTCCTCGTTTTGTATGGTTGTTGCAAGCAGGAACCCACCTGAAGAATAAAGGGAATACATTTTCAAGCATCGCAAGCAGGAGCCCACCTGAAGAATAAAGGGAATATTTTTCAAAGAGAGCAAGCAGGAGCCCACCTGAAGAATAAAGGGAATATCTTTTCTAGTGCAACAAGCAGGCACCCACCTGAAAAACAAGGGAAGTACAATCCAAACTCTAGCTTTAATTTTAACATTTGATAACTTGATATGCCCAGTCACCATACTGGGGCAGAAAATTTTCTTTGGTTGTCTATTTTATCACAAGCAGGAGCCCACCTGGAAAACAAGGGAATACATCTTCAAGCAATCGCCAGCAGGAGCCCACCTGGAGAACAAGGGAATACATTTTCAAGCAATCGCCAGCAGGAGCCCACCTGGAGAACAAGGGAATACATTTTCAAGCAATCGCCAGCAGAAGCCCACCTGGAGAACAAGGGAATACATTTTCAAGCAATCGCCAGCAGGAGCCCACCTGGAGAACAAGGGAATACCTTTTCAAGCAGTCGCAAGCAGGAGTCCACCTGAAGAATGGACACATATTTCAAAACATCGCCAAGGCAACAGCCAGAATTCCATTGAAAGAGCACAAGATATAAGTTCAAGGCAACATAAGAGCAAGTTTTAAAGGCATAGATAGGATTTTTTTTTTGTAACTCATAGAGCATAGCTTAGGCTAGCTTCTTTTTATCTTTACATGGTGTAATAAGGGGGTCAGCAAGCAGTAACAGCAACAACAACAGTGAAATCACAACTTCCGGTAGTCCCAGCTACCAAACACTCATAAACTACAATGACCTGATTCCTGTTTAGCCCGGGATATATAGGCAACCTCTGAAGCAGGGTGCGGTCAAACTTTGCAAAATGCTTCACACGGAATATGCGAATGGGCAAAAATCCCTCATTACCGCTCCCTTGTCTTTGCACGAAAACTCTTCGTGTTTCTGGGCAAAGAGGGGCAGCTGTGAGCACGTGATTGTTGCCGTAAGCAAATTATTTCAAAAATCCAAACAAAATGATTTTTCTCTATTTTTACAAGTTTTGTTGATATTTTTGCATTTTTTATGTTAATTAGATGCATAATAATACATATTAAAAAATACAAAAAATATGCATATGCATTAGAATTTTTAATTTTTGCAAATTTAGTATTAATTCACTTCAGAACAATTTAAGGAAAAATCAAAAAATAGCATTTTAGTGTTTCAAGTTTCAATTGGAAATTGCTATAAAATAGTTATTCAATAAATTTTAGAATTTAATTACTTTTAGTTTAACAATTTAATTAAATCAGAAAAAATAATATATAAATCTGTAAAAAAGAAAATATACAAAAAATAAAGATACAAAAATACAAAAGGAAAATACAATACAAAATAATATGATGAAATACAAGAGGGTAAATAATTTTGGGCCAAATACCCCAGCCCAAAACAATAAACACCCAGTCCAAGCCCAAATTAAATAACCCGGTCTGCCCCCATGTACAAAACGACGCCGTTCAGAGGTTTTTAATCTTAGCCCTTGATCTCTGATGATCTAACGGACATGGTTGATCTCATTACTAAAAGAAACGACGTCGTATAAGGGCTCAAGGAATCTGAGCCGTTGAAATGTTTTAATCCAACGGTTGGGGGCGATTATTATGCTTTTAATATATCTAATACAAAACCTAAAAAAATCATTTTTACATCCCTTCGTCTCCTTCCCCAGTTTAGCCGCCTCTAATCCCCTGACCAAACCCGCCGGAACCCTACCGGCGGGAAACGACACCTTCACCAACCAACCCGCAAATTACACCATAGAACTACCAAGAGCCACTGATTCCACCCCTCTACTTCTTTTCTTTCAAACATAGCCCTATTTGCTCGAATATTCAAGATTGTGTCGCCGGAACCCTAACTCCAGCGAACACAACCTTGCCCAATCCAACCCAAATTCACACCATAACTTCTCCTTGACAGCCTCAATATGATTCTGAAAGTTTTGAGCTTAAAAGCCATCTGGAGTGGCTCGAATATAAGTTTAAAAATTCTCCGGTGAAGACAAAAATTTTTAAAAAAAAATTTGCCACAAGCCCCTTTGTTCTTGGAGATTTTGACGACTAAAAAAACAAGAAAGAAAAGACTGTCCAATGGTTAAAGAAAAAGCTAAGTTTTCTTTCTTTTCTCTGCTTCTTTTTCTTTTAATTCTTGCATGTGATTTTTTTTAATTGTTTTCCGTTATTTGTCTTTTAATTTCTATTTGTTACTAGGGTTTACTGATTTTTGTTAAGGAAATAGCAACTTTTAATTTCTGTTTGATTACTTTCAATAAATAAGTAATTAGATATTATATTAGGATAATTAGTAATAGATTTTGTTTAAATTCTGATTTAGCAAATAACTTGATTAGTAATATTGGATTTTTTGAACAGTGTGATTGTTTTAGCTTCTGATATTTGTTAATTGGCATGTTTGGTTATAGGTGTTAAATCTTTAATTAGTAGTTATTAGATTTGTTAATTACTTGTAATAATTAGGTGTATAATTGGTTTAATACTCCGGCAGTTAAATAAAAGGGGTAAAAAGGGTAAAAGGGCATTAGGTTAATTTGTAAATCTGATTTAGTTTCAGGGGTCTTTTAGGTACATTAAAAGATTTGATAGTAATTAACAAAAGGAAGGGGGTAGTTTGGGTATAGAAAAAGGGCAATGGGGTAGATTTCTAAGTGAAGTGGGGGTAGATAGGGAATTACATTAGGTTAGAAGGTTCTAGATGGGGTAACTAGTATAATTTCTAATAAACAGGGTAGTCAATTGAATAACAAGTTAAAAAATAAAGGAAGAATTGAAATAAAAGAGGGACCAAAGTATAATTAATAAAATTCGAACTTCCCTCCAAATTTAATTCTATAAATAGGCATGGATATACCTTATTTTATAAGTTTGGAAAATCTGAAATCTCTCAAAAAATAGGCCTCCTTAGATCCAAATTTCACAATTCAACATTTCAAAAAGCTCAAACATATTAGAAATTAGTAGAAAAACCTTAAAACATCACTGTTTCAATGATTTTTAGTTCAAATTGAAGGCTGTAATCGGAGTAACGATGAATTTGCATTAAAATTAGTCGAGCGTTTGTTCTGCTGGTTGCTATCATTTGCTGTGACTTAATTCTGGTGTATTGAAGCTGTGATTGGCCTGTTCGTTTGCTGATTAAACTTTACTGATCGATCCTTTCATTTTCTTCATCTCATTCTATTTCCAGGTAATTTTTCGATTTCACATTGATGAAACTGTAGGAAAAGAGTTGAAGTATTATATAGTTGTTTGATTCTTCTGAAAATGTACATTGCTCATTGTGTTCGTTAATCGAATTGTAGCTGATTGTGTAATGCATGAATAGGACTTTTGAAATGTATATTCATAATACAGTGCATTTACTAGTCTGAACACTAGTTAGAAGTTTAGCTATTTGAATTCAGTGTTAGTCTTTGTAGATTCTGTATAAGAGATTGGCATGGAGTTAATTTACCTTGTTAAGTCGAGTATTGTAATTGATTTGGACTTTGGACTGTTAAAATTAGTTGTTAGTGAGTTGTGTAATTCAATTGTTTAATAGTATATCAGTTTAATATTAGTTTTAATAAGTGCTGGAATCATGTTTTAATATTAGTTTTAGTTAGTTTAAAAGTCTATAAATTCTTACACAATAGTTTTTTTTCCTATATCAATAGCGCGCAAACTCACTAATCTATATAATAAATCACATATTTGTGTTCTTATAATTGCAATTTCATTACTGGAAATTACTGTCACTGGAATATTAGAGTTGTAAATTGTTAGAATCTGATTGTGTTCAAATTAAGTGTGATAGGGTTCTGAACAAAAGCATGTTAAATTCAAAAACACCTTTATCACATTAAATGACTTTAACGTGAATGTAGAACTGCTCTGCTAAGAATTAAGGCTGTTTAAGTGATATTGAACATCTTGGAAGTGAATTAATGATCAGTTTGTGTATAATTAGAAATGGGCTCATGTTCGTGGGTTCAATTTATGAGTGGCCATTATTTGTTTGCATTGTTAAAATTCTAGCAGGCCCAAAAAGACTACTGCAGTTTATTTGAAAATTAAAAGGCCCAAATATGATAATATTAAAAATAATAATTAGGAATTGGAAATTGTGTGGCATAACTGGGCCAAATCTTTTGAGGCCCAAAAATATTTTGAATAATGTTTATGATAAAAATACATTAAGAACAATGGAAATTAATTCATCAATATGAAATCAAGTTTTGAATTAGGTAGCGGGTTCAAGCTAAAAGGTTTTATCCTTTTGTTTGAATCCGGACTTGAATTTGAGATTTGAATTTGTATTCATGAATTAATTAACCTTTAGAGAAGAAAAATAGAAAAACTTAGCTACTTTTGTTTGACCTTTAAATAATAAAATGAGACAAGCCTCGCCAAATCAGGTATATAGTTGCGGGGCCCTCACTAATTACTTATTAAAATACTTAGTATTCGGGATAGGCCGTTTAGCGAATTTCACGTCTCTCCCAAAAGATAACAATACGTTAGCCGCTTTAGGCGCGATTTTAAATAATATTATCTTCCTAATACGGGTGTGCATTTCATGCGACCCAAATCCAAATCCGAAAACGTTGAATGAGATTGTGTCGAGGATTCGGGTGCATTTCATGTGACGTGATCCGAAAATACGATCTTAAACGACGTTCACTTTCTCGAATAAATAATAATTGACAAAAGCGGTAAGTAAAATTGCACTATAGGTTAACATGTATAAAAATCAAATTATAGCCAAATACAGCAGTTGAGCGACCGTGCTAGAACCACGGAACTCGGGAATGCCTAACACCTTCTCCCGGGTTAACAGAATTCCTTACCCGAATTTCTGGTTCGCGACTGTTAAACAGAGTCAAACCCTTCCTCGATTCGGGATTCAAACCGGTGACTTGGGACACCATAAATCTCCCAAGTGGCGACTCTGAATTTTAAATAAAAAAGGAATCCCGTTTCGATTGTCCTTAAATTGGAAAAACTCCATTCTTACTATATTCCTTCCCAAAGTGTAGTAAAAGTCGATAATGCTCTTTTAGAAAAAGGAGGTGTGACACTACTTGGGAGAGAACTTCCCTCTGGCTTCATCTTGATGCAGAAAAATCTTCTTTAACACCAGCTACCCCGGTGTGAATTGTCTCAGCTTGACTTTTTTATTGAAGGCTCAGGCCATTCTGTTCTGATAAAGCTGACCATGGCAAACTGCATTCATTCTCTTTCTGTCTATAAAAGCTAGCAGCTCGAAGCGACTCTTCACCCACTCTGTATCGTCGAGTTCTACTTCATGTGTGATTCTCCAGGAAGGAATCTCTACTTCGGCAGGAATGACTGCCTCTGTACCATAAACTGGCATATAGGGAGTTGCCCCTGTTGATGTGTGAACTATGGTACGGTACCCCAATAAAGAAAATGATAGTTTCTCGTGCCACTGCTTATGCTTCTCTATCATTTTCCTCAGTATCTTCTTGATATTCTTATTGGCGGCTTCTACGGCTCCGTTCATCTGAGGTCTGTAAGTTGTAGAATTCTTGTGTTGGATTTTGAAGGTTTCATGCATGGCCTTCATCAAATAATTTTTGAGATTGGAACCTCTCAGTGATAATCGATTCTGGAATCCCGAATCGACAAACAATTCGGTTGCGGACAAATTCTGCCACAACTTTCTTAGTCACTACTTTTTATGATGCTGCTTCAACCCATTTGGTGAAATAATCAATTACCACTAGAATGAACATGTGCCCGTTTGATGCGGTGGGCTCGATAGGTCCGATGACATCCATTCCCTAAGCGGCAAACGGCCATGGCGAGCTTGTTGAAGTAAGCTCGTTTGGAGGCACCTTTATCATGTCTACATGTATCTGACAGCGATGGCACTTTCAGACATACTGGATGCAGTCCATTTCCATAGTCATCCAAAAATAACCAGCCCGAAGTATCTTCTTGGCTAAGATAAAACCGTTCATATGTGGACCACAAGTCCCAGCATGGATTTCTTCTAGCAGTTTAGATGCTTCCTTTGCGTCGACACACCTTAGTAATCCCAAATCAGGAGTCCTCCTGTACAGGACTCCTCCGTTGTGAAATAAATTGTTGGATAATCTCCGAAGTGTGCGCTTCTGAGTGGGATTTGGAAGCTCTATGTATTCTCTTTTTGCCAAGTATTCCTTTATATTGTGAAACCAAGGTTTTCTATCTGCTTCTTCTTCGACATGAACACAGTAAGCTGGCTGATCATAGATCTTTACAGGGATAGGATCAATGAAGTTTTTATCTGGGTGCTGAATCATAGATGACAGGGTAGCCAATGCATCGGCAAACGCATTCTGTACTCTGGGAACATGCCGGAACTCTATCTTTATGAACCTCTTCCTCAACTCCTGTACATGATGCAAATACGGGAGTATCTTGGAGTTCTTAGTTTCCCATTCTTCTCAAACCTGATGTATAAGCAAGTCTGAATCCCCAATTACAAGAAACTCTTGGATGTTCATGTCAATGGCCATGTTGAGTCCAAGATGCAGGCTTCGTACTTGGCCATGTTGTTGGTGCACGGGAATCTGAGTGTTGCAGACACCGGATAATGCCGTCCAGTTTCTGATATTAGGATTGCTCCTATGCCAACTCCTTTGAAATTTGTTTCTCTATCGAAAAACATTCTCCAGCCATCATAGGATTCTGCAATGTCTTCTCCTATGAAGGATACCTCCTCGTCAGGAAAATACATTTTTAAGGGTTCGTATTCTCCATCTATGGGATTCTTGGCAAGATGATTCACCAATGCCTATCCCTTGATTGCTTTCTGAGTCACATAGACAATGTCAAATTCACTTAACAGGATCTGCCACTTGGCCAGCTTGCCAGTGGGCATGGGCTTTTGAAAGATGTACTTCAGCGGATTCATTCTTGATATGAGATATGTAGTATAGGCACAGAAATAGTGCCTCAGCTTCTGGGCTACCCAAGTCAGAGCACAACAGGTGCGTTCTAACAGAGAACACGGGGCCTCGTACGGGGTGAACTTCTTGCTGATATAATAGATGGCCTGCTCCTTCCTCCCCGTTACATCATGCTGCCCTAGAATACAATCAAATGCTCCATCCAATACTACAAGGTAGAGAAATAGAGGTCTGCCCCACTCGGGCGATACCAAGTCTGGCGGTGTTGACAAGTACTCCTTGATTCTGTCAAAAGCTTTCTGACAGTCATCAGTCCATTTGGTAGCAGCGTCCTTCTTTAACATCTTAAAGATTGGCTCACAGATGAAAGTAGATTGAGCTATGAACCGGCTGATGTAGTTAAGTCTCCCCAAGAAACTTATTACGTCCTTCTTGTTCTTTGGCGGTGGAAATTGTTGAATGTCTTTAAGCTTTGATTGATCCAACTCCATCCATCGACGACTTACAATAAACCCAAGTAGTTTTCCGGCAGGAACTCCAAATGCACATTTTGCGGGATTCAACTTCAAGTTGTACCTTCTCAGTCTGTTGAAGAACTTTCTCAAATCTTCCATGTGATCAGTGGCTTTCTTGGACTTGATGATAACATCGTCTACATATACTTTGATCTCCTGGTGTATCATATAATGAAAAATGGTTGTCATGGCCCTCAAGTAGGTGGCCCTAGCATTCTTTAATCCGAATGGCATCATTTTGTAACAATATATCCCCACGGCGTAATGAAAGCCATTTTCACAGCGTCCTCTTCATCCATCCATATCTGATGATACCCAGCAAAATAATCAACAAATGATGGCAGCTCATGCTTGGCGCAATTGTCAATCAGAATGTGTATGTTCGGCAAGGGGAAGTCATCTTTCGGAATGCCTGGTTGAGATCCTGGTAGTTGACACAGACTCTAACCTTCCCATCTTTCTTCAGTACCGACACGATGTTGGCTAACCATGTTGGATACTCTACTACTCTGAGAACCTTAGCCTTGACTTGCTTGGTGACTTCTTCCTTGATTTTCAAACTCATGTCAGGTTTGAACTTTTTGAGCTTCTGCTTTACCGGTGGACATGTTGGATGAGTTGGCAGTTTGTGTGCCACAATAGACGTACCCAGTCATGTCATCATACGACCAGGCAAATATGTCCTCATATTCCCTTCGAAATTTTGTGTACTCTTCCTTTTCTAATGGCGACAAATGAACTCTAATGCGCATTTCTTTGAAATTTTCGGCATCTCATAGGTTAACAACCTCAGTCTTGTCCAAGTTGGACTTGGGTCTATTCTCAAAATCCTCAACCTCTTTAACAACCTCTTCTAGTATATCATCTTCCTCTGAGTCTATATCCATTTGTTGCGTTGTCTCTTTGCATGTCACAGTCGTCAGTTAATCAAGATAAGTAATAGTAATACTATAAATAAAGTAAACGAGAGAAAGTAATAAGAGTAAGAAACGTAAGAAACTAGAGTGCTTTGATAAATTTCGTAACAGTTTTGAACATTTGAGCTTTTATTTCAAAATCAAAAATGCGAAAAGAGAGTCAAGTAGCAAAAAAAGATAAAGCTAATACATGGTGTTTTGTTCAGCCTTGCTATCCCGAAGCTTTACGGGCTCTGGTGGTTCTGATGGACCAATTGTTGAGGTGCGCTCCTCGGCTCATGGCTTGTATGGAAGGGCCTTCCTCCCCCTCCTCCTCAAAAATGACACAACAGTCCATGTTATGATCTTCCAAAAACAAACTCCTCATCGCTGCCAATGCTTCTTCTTCTTCCGACCCATATATAACATCAGTTGGTTGAAAAGCCTATTCCAAGAGGGGTATCAGCTGCTCCAGTGGATAATAAGGTCCGCGCCATGGTGGCGACCATTCATTGAACTCTTTCCAGTTATACTCGTATCCGAGACCAAAAGTGGTACCATATTTCTTTAGCTTGATAGGCTTAGCGATCCCTTGGAGATTTTTGCCGAGTCCTTTGCCTGGTTCATACCCGCATCAGTTCAGTATGCTTTCAATTTTGTTGTTCCACCATTTATCCTTGTCAACAGCGTTGACTCACTTGATGTGGTGGTAGGTTTCTCCACCTATCTTCCTTCCTCCGATTGCTGGGATGGTCTGACGCCTGTATATGGGATTGCTACCGTCGCCATGAATAATCACCTCTTGGTGATTCCACTCAAATTTCCCTGCCTGATGTAGGGTTGGTGCTACATCCCCAGTGACATGAATCCAAGGTCGTCCCAACAACAAGTTGTAAGATGCTGGAATGTCTATCACTTGAAAGTCAACATCGAACCAAGTAGGCCTCATATGTGAACACAGGCTAATCTCCCCAATAGTGGACCTTTGGGAACAGTCGAAGGCTTTGACGTTGATGGTCTCATCTTTGATCTCATGTAGACCCGTCCCCAATGTCCTGAGTTTTACCAACGGATAAATATTGAGGTTGGACCCTCCATCGATCAGGACCCTGGTGATGAAATAATCCTCGCATTGCACGGTGATATGCAACGCCTTGTTGTGGCTCAGCCCTTCTAGTGGAAGCTCATCTTCATGGAAAGTGATTTTATGACTCTCCAACACCTGCTCTACCATGTTTCCTATTTCTCCTCCGGTGATATTGCTTGGTACGTACGCCTCACTTAGCACCTTCAATAAGGCATTCTTATGTACGTCAAAGCTTTGTAGTAGAGCTAAGACAGAAATCTGGGCGAATGTTTTGTTCAAATGATCAATGACTGAGTACTCTTTGGCTTGTATCTTCCTCCAGAGGTCGTCTGGCCCAGTTTTAGTGATGGTTGGCCGTCGACCGGCCTGCTTGCCCAATTCGGCCAAATGTTTCGGAGTATAAACCTTACCGATTCTTGTCATACCCTGTGTCGCAACTGCTTCTCCGGATTTGGCTTTCCCTTTTCTCCTTGCCTCGGCTGTGTAATCCCATGGTGTGGCTTTTGTGTGGAACAGTGCTATGGCCGACATTGCTACTGGAATGGGTACCCTTGCTTTGGAAGGTAACACAACAACCTCAAATGGTCAGGTGCCTTTGGGGACCCAAACTAGACTTTAATTATTGTTGGCGTCTTTGTGGAGGATGGTGTTTCCCGATCAAGTGGTATGGACATGTTCACCTCAGCGTCTTCAGAAGGCTAAATCCGGACCACAATCGGGTTAACGGTGACTGCTGGTTTTTTTGGCTCGTCATCTTCTGCTATTAACCCGATCAATCCGTTGGGGTCCAAATCCTCTTCTATCTCAATCATTTGAATGCCTCCACCCTTTTGGTCTGGTAGAGGGTTGTTGCGGACATTTGGAGTAGGCTCCTTTGCCACGATGGTCTTGTTGGTATGCCCCTTCATGCCGGAATAGTATGCACAAGTTTTGTTAGGGTTGACCCATTGAGAGGGGTTTTCGGGGGGCTATGGTAGGGATAGGGGTGACATATCCAGCAGCTTTGAGCCTTTCATACAGCTGGTCGATAGGTTCGGTATACTGTTTGGGAGATCTGTTGGTCAAAATTTGGTCGGGGTCTAGGAAAGTTTTGCCGAGGGGGAGGTGAGTGATAATAGGCTTGCTGGATGTTTTAGGCTTGGTAGACGTTGTGAGCACGTAATTTTTGCCCTATATGAATTACTCCCATAAAATATCAGAAAATAATTTTTCCCAATTTTTGCAATTTTATAGGAATTTTCGTAGAATTTTGTTAATTATTTGCATTATTGTGCATATTTAATTTCCATTAAAAATAAAAAAATACCAAAAATACCATGCATTGCATTAAGATTTTGTTCACATTTTAGTATTAATTAATTAGTTAGTTGCTTTATCAAAAAATGAAAATCACAAAAATGATCCATTTTTACATTCTTAGCTTTAAAATTTTGGATTATTAATTTTTTTCTTTAAAATTAGGATCAATTAATTTTTATAAACTTTATAGTTAAATAATCAGTCTAATTTTACAATTTGAATTAATTTAGGAATTTAATTTAGGTTTTTAATTAATTAAACAAAGAAAAAAGAACAACAAAAAGAAAAGGAAATTGGAAAAGGCTGGTTTTAATTTGAATTGGGCCAAACATTTTAGAAGCCCAAGTGTTCTCTCAACCCAACCCAAACCGGGTCGTCCCGAACCAACACCCAAACCATTGCTCTTTTTAATACCTAAACCTAGATCTAGATGCCTTAGACTAGAGAGAGCCGTAATACACATATACAGATCCTTACCCATCGTTCTCTCTTCTTCTTCGGAGAGGAGACCCAGCTGAAATACACAAAGGTACCAGCGGCAGAGAACAAAAGAAAGGACCCCCACCCTGAAAACTTTATCCCCTTCGCACCCCACCACCCCCTGAAACCAATCAGAGCTCTCTTCTCTCACGCCAACAAGCAACAGCCGGCGTTCGCCAGCTTCTCACTCGAGCTATTACTTTGCCGAAATTGATCACCGGCGAGTGACGACGCCACTGGCACGAATCTGGCCAGAAACTCCAAGACGCAGCCACGATTCAGTCACTCATACAAAAACGAAAATACACTATTTTCTTCTTGCATTTTTGTGACTCTCGTCTCAAAAATCAGAGGCGTCGTTTTCTGATTTTCGTTTCAAAATGGAGATTGTTTGAGTTTTGAAATCGAGTCGAGGTGCCGATCAGAGTCCTGTCCGAATCAATTTTCTGATTTCAACACAAACTGGATTTCGTGTTGAGTCTGTTTGAAGCCGCGTCAACGTCCGGCTGTAATTGTTGATTTATTTTAGTTTGTATAAATTTTAGGTTCATTTCTATTTCATTAGTTTCTCCCTTTCAGATTTATATAGTTCATATAAATTTTCCGTGTTGGTTTGTTATTGCACCTTAGTTGTTGTTAGATTCTGTGGATGAAACTCTTACTTCGAGTGTTTTGTTGCGATTTGTATTTGCACTAATCCGTGGCCTAGGATTGCAAGTGTTGCTAATGTCATCGTGTAGGGGAGTCTTTGAATAGTTTGGGATGCTCATTTTGATGGTTGATTTAAGTTTTGGATATAATATTGCTTGTCTTATTAAGAGTTACATAGTATTAGTTTTTTTGCTGGCTGCTGGGTTTAGCTTCATTTTTGTTTGTTGTTTCTTCAAGCCGTAAATGTTTCTCTGTTTAACCTACTCTACTAAATTTTGATCGTCTTTTCAGCATTTATGTGGCTCTCCTAGACTGTTCTGTCGTGATTGAGGTATGGACCTCAGTTTTAGATAATGCAGTTGTTTGGATGCCATAGTGTTATGAGAATGGTTTTCTCATTTGTGTTCGTCTAACGATCTGGTTTTGGTTGGATTGTTACTGAATGCTTGAATATGTTCAACACCTGAAGCATGCATAATTTTAGGAAGTAAAATCATAAGCAGTAACTTCAATTATCTAAAAAATAGCTTTTAAGAAATAACTCAGACATCGTAGCTTGCTTTAGACACGTAGTAAAATCATGACAACTACGAGTATGGTTCCCTGGAATAATTAAGATACTCAGTTTCAAATTAGTTTTTAAATATGAATATTCGTAGTTCACTCGGTTGAATGTTTTTTTCCTTTAAATAAATTGAGGTGTGCCATGCCAAATAAAACCTCAAATGTGTGGCCCTTATTTTATTATTTCTTCTAAAATACTTAGAACTCGAGGCGTGCCATTTAGCAAATTTTCATGGCCCTCGCAAAGTTGCAAACGCGTAGTTGCTTTAGGCGCGTATTTTAATAATCTACCTTCCTAAACTCGGGTGCGCATTTATGTGACCCAAATCCAAATCTCAACGTTAGGTAAAATATTTCGAAGACCGTGGCTGCATTTATGTGACATGGTTCAAGACGTGTTTTAACAATGTTACAATATTCCTAAAATGAATAAAAGTGGTTAAAGTTAAAATTGAACCATAGGCTAAAACGTGTTTTAAAATCAGATAATAGGCCAATAATAACAGTTGAGCGACTGTGCTAGAACCGCGGAACTCGGAAATGCCTAACACATTCTCCCGGGTTAACAGAATTCCTTACCCGGATTTTTGGTTCGCAGACTGTAATACAGAGTCAATCCTTTCCTCAATTCAGGATTTGAACCGGTGACTTGGGACACCATAAATCTCCTAAGTGGCGACTCTGAATCTCTTAATAAACAATCCCATTTCGATAGTCACTTTAATTAAAAAAACTCCCTTATACCTTTTTACGGTGGTGTATGAATAAAAGAGGTGTGATAGACATGTGCTGGTTGGGAGTATCTGGGTGAAGTAGGCTGATATGTGGATGGTGGAGGTGATTGGTAAGTAGGTGGTGGAGCTTGGTAATAGGGCGAGGGTGCTTGGTTATTTGGGGTAGGTTGATATGTGAGTGGAGATATTGGGTAGGTTTGTTATTTAATTGGGGATTTTGTTCTCTGTGCAACAATCACGGTGCTTACGTCTCTTTTCTTAGACGTTCCACCAGACTGTAGAGACTTGTTGGTAGCCTGCAAAGCATCAAGATTTGTGACCATACCACTTTTAATACCTTCCTCAATCCTCTCCCCTAGCTTGATGATGTCGGAAAATTTCTAGCTTTCAATCAACATCAACCTTTCGTAGTATTGTGGGTCTTGAGCTCGGACAAAAAACTTGTTCATTTGTTCTTCTTATAAGGCCAGTCTGACCGTAGAAGCTTCTGATCTCTAATTAGTAGCATACTCGCCGAATATCCTAGTAGGTTTCTTCTTTAGGTTTTGGATGTAGAACACATCTGGCGCATTTTCCATGTTGAATCTGAACCTGTCCATGAAATCGGACACCATACTTATCCAATTTGTCCACTTCTTCAGGTCTCGGCTAATGTACCAAGACAGAGCATCCCCTTTCATATTTCTCTTAAAAAGCTTCATGCGAATCTTTTCATCCTTTCCTACTCTGACCAGCTTGTCGCAATATATCCTCAAATGGACTCTGGGATCCCTTGTACCATCAAACATCTTGAAATTGGGAGGTTTGTACCCCTTGGGCAGTTCGACATCTGGTTGTATGCAAAGGTCTTCGTAGTTCAATCCCTCGATCCCTTTGCTTCATTCAACACACTGAACTTGGCTAGTCAGCTTCTTGAGTTCAGCGGCCAGATTCCTGATAAATGAGTCTTTGTCATCAGACTCAGGTGTGCTTGAAATGGGTTGAGTAGAGTGTGGTATGGTTTCCACATAGATGGGGGTGTTATGGTAAGTGTGGGGATGATCATTTGAGGATTTCAGTGGTTCAAGGATGAGCAGTGGGGTGTTGTTGGAAGTGTGGCAAGTGTTACAGTGGTGATGGGAAGCGGGTTGGTTTTATGGTTTCGGGATGTTTTGTGGAGGTGTGGGGTTTTGAGTGTTGGGAAATTTGACATCTGGGGTGGTGAGGGAAAATGACAAGCTTGTCAAGTTCCGAACTTGGTCCGGTTTTCTTAAAATTTCAACAACTTCTGCTCGAATTGGGAAGCCCTTTCCTTGGAAACCTGAATACCCTGAGTAACCTCTACCCGTTCGATTGAGTTTTCCTTTCTGATGTTGCTCAAATCCTCCATTTTTCCCTTGTTCCTATTTCTGACGAGACTAGAAGGAGGTGTAGGTGGAGGGCCCTTGGATCATGTGGAGTATGATGATGATGCTAAAGTCCATGAACTAACCTTTGGGGAGGGGAATAAAACAAAAAGTAAAACAAAAAAATGTAACAAGTTAGTGAGAATTATAAGAAAAAGCACATAGTGCGAGAATATAAATCGTGTCCTAATTTGGGAGCCTCGTTGTGCTCGAGGTAGGCCTAGCGACAAGTTGATTTGGAGAACTTATAATGCTAAATGCCTCATTTTATTGATAAAAATAAGACGAATCCCAAAACGATACTAAAATAGCATAAGATAAAATGTCACTAATGGCCATTGGCCTTATTACATTTAAGGCAAAAGAAAAGGAATCCTAACTACTTGGTCCCAGAAGAACCTTCCCCAAACTCGGCATCTTTGGCTCCGTCACACAGCTTCACCAGCTCACGAAGTCCTAGCACCAAGTAGGCTCTGGCCAGGTGTCCACCTTCGTTTCCCTCAGCATTCTGGCAGTCTTCGATCCTCTTGATGAACTTCCTTTCTAGCTCTACTAAACCCCGCTCCAAGTACCCCAATCGTCTGATCACTGTAATGAAGATCTTCCCACCAGTTTAACAATTTCAGGTGGATGTTGGTGGCCATGCCGAATCTGGGGACTTCCTGCCTCATTTTTTACAAAACAAAAGTGTTAGGCCCGTACCCCTGCCAGACTCGACTATTTAAATATAAATAATTGGCATAAGCAGCATTTAGTTCTCCAAATAAATGTACAGACGTGGTAGTGTTCGTTTGGGTTCCAAGGAAATCCGGTGGACTTTGGACAAGGCTTATCTTAAAGAGTCATTATGCGGACAACATAACTGACTCGGCTAGGTTTTGATAGTGATGTATGCACAATTAAATAGAGTAGGGTTTCTATGGGGTATAAGACTGGTACCCTTGAGTGGCCAACTCAATAGGGAAAGGCACGGAACCATCGACTACACCGTTGAAAGATTGGTTTTACCGCAAATACGCCTTTGCCAAATTTAGGGGGTAATGATATCGGAAGTGTACAACCACTCATTATAAGCGTTGCTATGGTATTTTGTTTGGCACGAATGAAATATGATGTTGAATATGCAGTTCTAAGAATTAAACAAGTTGTCATGTATTTGCACGTTCATAAAGTAATAATTACAATTACAACAATATTAAAGGAAAGCGGTAAAAGAAAGCATTAAGAGAAATAAAGAAAAGAAACAAAGATTCAAGTCAGTTTTGTAGTAGAAGAAGAGATAAAGACATTAAACAAAGGCAATAAAGAAGCAATAAAGTCAGAAGTAACATGAAATGGTAAAAGCCTAAAGAAATCCCAAGCAGAGTCGCCATGCTATCGATGCCCCCTTTTCCTCCTGAAATCGGGTTTATGACATTTGGGTGGACAACTCTTTTCCTTTTGGGAATTGGGTTTGCAATTTTGAAGAGTTGCCACCTAATGATTAAGTGTATTAGGACACTAAGAATGAATTTTGATTTAGAAAACCAGAGTTTGGGTAAGGGCTAGAAATTATCTCGAGGGGAAGGTATTAGGCACCCCTCAAGATCCACTAGTGTGATTCCCAGCATGCTACAATTGTGACTTTAAATACAAACAACAAGTAAACAATCAAGAGTTGTAAATACTAGATAGTTTGCACATAATGGTTGCAAACAACTGAAGTACAAGAAGTTAAAGAATGCTGGAATTTGGAAGAATGCAGTTTTAGAATTCTAAGAAAAACACACAAGTAAAGGGGAAGGGGTTCGCACATGATTAGTGTAAGTAATCGGAAAAGAGGTGAAAGAAGCGGAAATTTTGGGAAGAATAAAAACTAGTACTGAAATTTAAACAAGTAAAAGAGAGGTTTCTTACATAATTGGTGTGAGTAATGGAAGTAAAAGCAAAGTTAAAGAAACTGAAAATTAAACAGCTTTTAAAATTCCGAAAAAAGTAAACAAGTAAAAAGAAGGGGGGTCCTAGGTTTATAAATAATATGGATCACCCCACACAACACCCGGTAACCGTTTATACATGTGGTGTTATCACGTGGTCATCATATCCATATCTACCTTTCCCACCCCGTTAAGGTATTAAAGCACATAATAGTTTCGTTACTTATTGCATGCTATTACCCATCCCAATCCTATCAGTCTCGGAGGTATTTGGGACTGCTAGTCCTAAAGGGGAGGGTGATTTAGGCTATTTGTTGTTTAAAATGATAAAATTCTAAGGGGACAAAGAAAATATATAAGGGCAGATATGGGAAACACATAAAGTAATAAAAAGCTCAGACAGGCCTCCTCCCTTAGAAAACTAATTGTTTAGCACGTCTTACATGTACTGGTTATGGTCTAAATTAAACTTAAAGCGTTAAGGCAGACTGATTTATCACATATTTCTCAGATAAGAAGTCCGAATTAGGCCTACCACTGGTTGTAATTATCAAAGACTGATGCAGTTAATCAATTACCTAATGGCTTACCTAGGTGACACCTATCGGCATGATATCTAATAATGTGGAAGTATACTGATTTAAAGAAGGCTTGCTGATTGTAGAAAAACATAAGTTTCGCAGATATTCAGTAATGTTACTACTGATTTTAGACTTGTAGACGATTCAGATTCAATTAATTACCCCTCTAGACATGCTTTCTAAGCGTAATTGGTTTTAAAATGTTTATAGAAATGCAAGAGTCCTATAGGCATGATATCTAGAATCCAATTTGTTATTTAAACCTATAAATTGTTTGCCTAATGATATATGTTTATGCAAAATTTAAGAGATCCAACAGACATGTTATCTATATGATGGAAGAGTGCAGAAGCCCATAGTCTTGGCATCTATATGAGTGCAAGACCTTAAAGACATGGTTTCTATATATGCAAAAGTGCAGAAACCTATAGGCATGATTGCTATATGAATGCAGAACCTTAAAGACATGATTCCTATATATGCATACATATAGGAATAACACCTATGAGCACGATGTCTACCTTTTGCATACATGAGTGACCCTCCCCTTTTCACTAAAACCCCATAAGTTATTACAAATTATTATATACCAGAATGAATCAAGAAAAAGTAAAATTACATCAAAAATTAAACTACAACCAAGGAGCCTAATTCAGACTCAAGGTCTAAAATATGAGATGAACCAACTCCAAAGATCAGTATTTCCAAAGTCTTTCTCTTATTTGGGATATGTCAAAGTTCCCTAAGAGTCTCAGGTCGACTCGGGGTAGTGCTTACACCCCAAATATATTGTAGAATTAAGTATAGTGCAGTGTGGAAGGGCCAACCCTCAAATGTCCAAGTTCATATGGAACTCAGGATCCCAAAGCAAGGCTCATAGGAGGGGGCAGAACTTAGAATCTAAGAGACAGTGCAAGTGCATAGAGGGGATTTAGGGAAGGCCATGGTAGGCTGGTGCTCATACCCAGCAATCATGAGTGCTGGCACACCCCTAACCAGCCTATTAGCCATATTATTTGGGAGTTAGGATCCATTAAGGATCAGGTCCAGACATGAGCACCAATTTGGATACTGCCATGCCTGAACCTTAACTCAAACACATAGCAGGGAGTAAGGGTATGGGGGAATTCACAACAACAATAGATGCAAAGAGAATATCGTATTTAATACTGAACATAAACAACAAATTAGATAAGATTTATTGAAATTGGAAAGTTAACACATAAGGATGAGGATGAAAACAAAATTAGAACATACCAGTTTCAGGAAATAAGAAGAGAAAAAGTAGTAGTAAAGCCCAAATTGCAAGAAAACAACCAGAAGAAACTCAGATGAGAATGTGAGAGTATTGAAATTGATAATGTAAGTAATTGAGAGTGTAAGTGTTGAACGCAAGGTGTCTTAAGAGTATTGAATTGGAAGTGTGTCATAGTGCAGAAGGGTCGTGCCCCTTTATAGTGCAGACAGCAAGTAAGAAAAAGTAAGAAAATAGTTTTGCAATCAATTACATAAGGTCTCCCTTTAGTTAAGGGATTCTGATTTCAAACGGGTAAATGACAATTAAGGAAAAGTTTGATCAAAATCTTTTCCAAAGTAGCACAAGAAGGGTAAATACATAGAAGTTTATTTAAGGCAAAAGTCCAGTGGTACACCATTTGTGAGAATAAGGAAAGGGAATCAATCAAATAGTTAGTAAAAAATCAAAATTGCAGGCTTTGTTCGAACAATCCATGTCAGGAAAAGTGAGGAAAGGGTTTTACTTAAGGAAAATTAATAACAATCAATCAAACCTAAAAAGATTCTGAATCCAATCATGAGTTGGCAAAACCTTTTAAAAGAAGAATTTCTCATATATAAAGCGCACAGACATGTCAAACAAGAAAGAGTTGCCATGTTAATTAGAAAAGACTAGCCATAGAATGAGTCATAAAAAAGAGATTCAAGTTCAGTTTATAGACTCGGAATGAGTCTGAGATTCCAGGGTTCCAAAGTAGAACCCTAGTCCAAACACAAAATTAAACTTGCCAAAAAGCCCCAAATCGTAGGGTTTCAAATCGAATCAGATACAGAGATGAGAAGGCAAGCAATTGAAACAGACTCAGAGGTTTGTTTTAGAGCCTCATGAGGAAACACACAGATGCAATTGCAGGTTTGAAGCAACAGAAGGAAAAGGTTCATTTAAAAGTATAAAGAACATGTTTTAAGAGAAGCTCATATCTTAAGCAAGTTAAGAAGATAAAAAGGTGATACAATCTTAAGAAACAGTAGATGAAACATGTTTAGAAAGAACTCGAACAAAGTCTAGTAAGGCAAACAAAAGTTAACAACTAAGCAGGAAACATATACAGTAGAAGAATACTAAAAAGTATAACAAAGAACATGTAGGAAAACATAACAAAGATTAACATGCGATCCTAATCTAGAGACACAGTAGAATACAAAGCATGGAAGAGTCATATATAGTAGAAAGAAAAGCAGAAGAACAACACATGAGTGGTAAAAACATAATATAGGCAAACCCACATAAAGAAAAGAAAAAGGAAGAATCAGAAAGACATTTTGAAACCTTTTAAGAAACCCTAAATCGAAGAGATGCAATTTTTGAAAGAAATATTAGGGAAAACACTTTAAAAATCCTGTAGAACACACATATAGCATAGATCTAAAAAAACAAACAGAGAAAAACCTCGAATAACTTAGGGTTTTAGAGAAACCATAGAAATGAGAAAGGCTTGGAAGAGAGTCTGATCTTGAGTCGAATGAGTTAGAATAAGGCTCCTAATTCTTTGGATGCGCCGGAGCTAGGCTAGAGAGGCCATAGAACCATAGATCTGAGAAGATCTAAAAGAAAACCATCGAGGTCAGACCTCGAAACTTCAGACACCCATGGTCTAATGGTGGAGGGGGATAAGTACAGGCCATCCATGGCTTGAGAAGCCATGGATTCAGGTGAGGTTATGGTCGGAGAGGGTGAGAGAGGCTAGGGTTCCAGGGAACCTTCAAGATAGTTTGAGAGAGAGAGAGTATTCAAAGGCGGCAGACCAAATGAAATGAGGGGATTAGGTTAGGGTAGGGGAATTAAAAAGTCAATGAGCGATCATGGCCGTTGATAAAAATGATCAACGGTCTGGATTAAAAGAAGGGGCCAGCGGGTTAACCGGTTGGGTCGGGGGTCGGGTTAAAAAAGGAATTGGGCTAGTCCAATTGGGGGCTAAGGTTGGGTCAATTAGAGGGTCAATTTTGGCTATAATTGAACTGTAAATAGGCTATAATTGCAACGAAATAGGGCTAAATGTTAAATAGCTAGTTTTCCTTTTTATTTTATAAAAAATAGTAAAATAATTTTGAAATTAAATTAAAAGTACTGAATCAGTAAATAATATATAAATATTAATTTAAAAATACTGGAACCAATTTTATAATTATAAAATGCTATTAAATCTTAAAGTAGGCTAAAATTGCATATATATGCAATTCAGTCTTTTAAATACCAAATAAATTCGTCAAAAATATGCAAAAATTACCTTAACTATATTTTGTATACATATGGGGAATAAAATAAATTGTTCAACAAAATGGGTGATTTTGGGAATAATTATTGATTTTTGTATTGCTAAAATGGACAATAAATTGATTTTAAAAATCTTTAAAAATTAGGAAAAATGCCAAAATAATTGGGCACGTTTATATATGCATATACATGTTATTATGATAGAATTTTGTGTAAAACAGTACATAGGAAAAAATTGGGTATCAATAGTGACATTATCGCATGGTAATCATATCCATATCTACCCTTCCCACCCCGTTAAGTTATTTAAAGTGCGGGTTGGTCTCGATTACTTACTACATGCTATTACACATCCCGCTCCTATCAGCCCCAGAGGCACTTAGGACTACTAATCCTAAAGGGAGGGATATTATATTTATTTGGGGTTTCAAAGGTAAAATTCTAAGGCAACATACAAAACACAAATTACATATTATGGGGAAAAGCATATAAATAAGCAGAGGCTCACGTATACCTCCTTGAACAAAAAAGCATATTATTAGCATGAATTGCACATACTTTTTTAGGTCAGATCAAAATTAAAGACAAGGGAGTTCAAATGTTGTGGCAGACTGGCTTATTACATAATTCCGATAAGAAGCCCAAATCAGGCTTGCCTGATGGTTGGAATGATTACTAGAAACAGATACAGTTATAGTTATTACCCTAAGGCTTGCCTAAGTGCTAAGACGGGGTCCTATAAACATGATATCTACTGAATTTAGAAGGTTATAAGACAGTAAAACTCGAAATGAATTATTGGGGATCCTATAGCCATGCTTGCTAAACTTTGGTTAAGTAAAGGACTTAGATTATCAAAAGAGATGCAGAATTAACAAATTGATGACAGGTTCTACAGGGGATAGTATATATTATTACTGCTTTTATATCTAGCATTGACTGAATCGAATCAGATTCATTTAGAAACTCCTATAGGCATGTTTTCTACACGTTGCTGATTTTAGATACTTACAGATGTTGTGTCGACACGTAGAAAACCTTATAGATATGGTATCTAAATGCTAAACTTATTTTTTTTAAAACCTATAAACATGGTACCTAATGCAGAACTTGTTTTTAAACCTATAGATATGGTATCTAAATGCAAAACTTGTTTTTTTTAGAACTTTAGACATGGTACCTAAATGTAGGCTTGTTTTAAACCTTATAGACATGGCATCTAAATGTAGTTTGAACTAAAACATTCCTATAGGCATGGTTTCTAGGTGAAGTTTGGAATATGCAGAATTAGAGCAGTAATATAGGCATGGTCTCTATATGTAGTTGAACATGTAAAATTAGAACAGTCCTATGGGCATAGTCTCTATATATAGTTGAACATGTAAAATTAGAACAGTCCTATAGGCATGGTCTCTATATGTAGTTGAACATGTAAATTAAGAACAGTCCTATAGGCATGATTTCTACCCTTAGCATGCATAGTTACCCTAACTCTGTTTCACTAGCCGACCCAAAGCATCCATTACAAATTATTACAGACTAGAATAACAAGTACATTAGAAAATACAAAGAAAAAATAATTACAACCACAAAAGGCATGATTCTTGACTTCCTGTCTGAATTATGAGATAGACCAATTCAAAGACCATCGATCCAAAGTCTTTCTCCAATTGGAGTGTGTCAGAGTTCCCTAAGAGCCTCAATGGGACTCCGGGCAATGCTCACACCCAAATTGCATCACTAGAATACGGACAAGTACAGTGTGGAAGGGCCAACCCTCAAGTGTCCAAGTTCAGAGGGAGCTCAATGGATCCTGATGAGTGGTGATTTTACCACTCAATCTAGCCTCTTTTCCTTAGCTTTTATGTCCTTTTAATTATAAAATGAGATTGTTTATGGTGGTTGTTGTTAGATTTTTAGGTAAATGATGCTACGAAGTGTTTGGGATTGAATTGAAGTGTAATTGAGCAAAAGAGAGTGAAATCATGCAAAACTTCCAGTGATTCCGCTTCTGTGGAAGTTTGGTCACAGAAGCGACCCCGCTTCTGCGTAAATTTGACCGCTTCTGCGATGTAGGCATGAATTGAGCATTAACGCTTCTGCGGAGGAAAAGACACAAAAGTGATAACGCTTTTGCAATGATAATTATGCTTCTGCGCAAATGGCTTAGAAAGGAAAAAACCGCTTCTGCGGTTATTTTATCACTTCTGCGATGTCGCTTATGCGACTTGGTTATTGCTTCTGCAGAGCTTGTTGGAATCTGATTTTCGCTTCTGCGAGCTGGATTCCGCTTCTACGGAACCGCATCTGCGTGAATAGTTCCGCAGATGCAATTGTCGGGCATTAGACCTGGGTAGAATTGACATTTCACAAATTCCAATCCCCAAACCATTGTTATACTCGTCCAAGCAGACATTTTGGAAATCTTTGGCTTATTTTCAGTCCTCATAAACTAGAGAGAACAAGTTGGAAGCTAGGGTTCTTGCACACATACTTTGGTTTTGAAGATTGGAGCTTGTGGTCAAGATTTTCTTACCCATTTATGTTTATTTCTTCATTTCCTTGCTTTGTATTGAATATTTAAGTGTGTAGTATTTATTTCCAACACTTGAACCTTGTTTATGGAAGTATTCATATTTAAAGTGTGGTTTAAATACCTTGTTGTGCTTATGTATTGAATGATTTTTATTCTTTTATGAAGTGAGTTGTTATTTTAATTATTCTTGTTCTTTAATGTTTCCAAAAGGATTAGCTAACCCCAGGACTCGCCCATTAACTCCGAATTGATTTTAGAAAAGATAATTTGGGGTTGGGAAAGATTAATTAACAAGAAATTGAGGCGTTAACCCTCATTTTATAGATTCTACCTAGGGATATGATTGAACTACTTGTAGCCATTCGGGGTGTGCATAATATTCTAATTTCTTTAGGTATAATTCAATTAGGAAGTCTTGTTAGTCTTTGGAAGAAGCTAATTAAGAATTATTATCCGTGGCTAATTAACACAAACTCGCTCATATTTGTAAAATCGTAAAATACATTGGATCATTACTTGAGTGTAATTCCCGATGCAACCATACTTGTAGCTATTGATCTTTTCACTTGCTTTCTAGGTTAGTTTACATTTCCTCATTTAGATATAAAATATTTTCAAACCAAAATTCTTGGTGTTTCGCATTGTGCGATAAGCGATAATTTTCTTACATGCCTAATCGCCTACACATTGTTCTCTGTGGATTAGACCCCGACTCATAGTTGGGTAAATTATATTGCATGCGACCATGTCTATTACTTTTTAGTAGTGGATTTGGATGTCATCAAAATTGGCGCCGTTGCCAGGGAACAATTTGGCGTAATTTAGGTTGTTTGAGAAGTAAGCGAAAGTGCTTTGGTCCAAACTTGTGAATATTTGTGTAATAATTTTTCTTACCTTATTCTATTTTTCTATTTTTCTTGTTTATTTTCTTATTTTTGAAAAATGGTATCACATAATGATACTTGGTCGGATGGTAGTTGTTCATAGTTTGATGACCCTTGTCCTTATTGTGGTGGACCACACTCGTGGCAAAATTGTTTAAATTCTTCCAGGGGTGGATTGTGCGCACAATCTCAAACCCATGAGTGGAGTATTTGTGATAAGTGTGGTTGCCAAAATGGTCATTGAGGTTATTGTGCATATTTTTCCTTCCCTTCCCCAAGCCTCTACTATGATGAATCTACCTTTGATGATCAGAATTATAGGGCTATGGAAATGGAAGAAGTTGAGCATGGCCAAAATGGAGAGTTCAAGCTTGTGTTGGAGTGTTTACTTGAAGAAGGAAACAATGAGCAAAATGCCTTGGAGGATCTTTTGGAGACTAGTCTCCAAAATGACTAGGCACTTAAAAGGTTGCACTCCCAAATGGATGAAATGATCGAAGCCTTAAGGGTTCAAAAAGCCTCGGAAGTGAATGAAATCCAAGGACCTTCCTTGGAGATTGAAGTTGAAAATCCTTCCTTGGTACTTGATCAAAACCATGAAGAACTCCCAAATGCTCAAAATGAGAAAATAATGCTCATGTTGGAGACCATTCTTGAAAATGAGGAGAAGCACAACTTTGCACTCGAGGACTTGAAACAAGGCTTGAATTACAGTGATGACCACATCCGCACTTTGGAGGATCAAATGCAAATATTGGTTGAGGCTCACTATGCCCAACAACTTAAGTGTGCGGAAGAAAGCCAAGAAGAGTCCAATTCTGAGGAAGAAAGTGAGCTTTACTATGAAGATTCAAGAATTGAACATCCACCAACCGACTCCATGAGTATTAATGATGCCGAGAAAAATACGAAAATAGAGTCAACCAGTATAAATGAAAACTTGGTTGAGATTGACTCTAGTCCGGGGGAAAAAAGGATGTCAAAATCCAAGAAAAATTGCAAAGCGAAGGTTTGAAGTCATATTCCAAGCATTTTTCAACATTGGAATTATGTGGTGATATGGAAATTGAACTATACGAGTCAATGAGGGATTACGAGGAAGAAAGGCAACAATCATACATTTTACAGTTTAAGAAAGCAAGAAAGCAAAATGACATTCCTCACATGAGAGCCAAGAAGTGCAAAATGAAGAATTTAAGCATTGGCTTGATCATCCACTTACCGCCCCCCATCGCTCGTGGTCACAAGCTTGATTCCAAGCTAGGTGCCCAGTTCATATCATCCAAGTGGTGAGAAAAGTGGTAATGTTGAGTTGCGTCGTGCCACGATGTTAAATGCGGCGCTTGGTGGGAGGCAACCCATTGGTTTTTATTTTAAATTTTTGGTCGTTTTTGAAATTTTCTTTTTTGAAATATCTTAGAATATTATTTTTGACTAATCTTCCAAGTTTCAAATTTTTTTTGGAGTTGATTTGAGCAAGTCGATGTGACCCGGAGGGCCAAAACCAGTAGCTGCAAAAACTGGGCATCAGATCTCTGGTATAACCACATCTGCAGAACTTTTCCCGCTTAAGCGGTCTCGCAGAAGCGACAACCAAGTCGCAAAAGCGGAATCTGACGCAGAGGTGGTCACAAAATCGCTTAAGCGAAACAGCATAAGCGGATTTGTTTCCACTGAAGCGAAAGTCGCACAGGTTTTAATTTTTAAAAATTTATAGGACTCCTCAGTTGCCCAGAAACATTTGCTTACTGTTGTCACATGCACTAAAGCCCCAAAACTCTAAAAACATTTTCAAAACTCCTTGTGAATTCTTCCTCCCTTACACAAGAATCAGGTAATGTCCTCATGTACTCTTTCCTTTTTCTATTCTTCTTCATTACCAACAGCCCCCATTTGTTTTATTGTAGTTTATGTGATGTGTTAAAAAATTTCTTTGCTTTAGGGCGGTTAGTATTAGAATGTGAGGGAATTGGTTGAGTGTAGGGTTGTGTGTGCTATTAATGTACAACAAATTTTGGGAAGTCTGAGTACCAAATTTGTTCAAACAAGAGGTCAAGTTTAAATTGCCCGCAAGATGTTCGACGTAATGTTTAAAAGAAATCTTCTTTCAAAGCATCACAAATGGGTCTTAATTGAATCATAAGTCATGTACTGCACTAATTTAAAAGTCTTGAATATAAAATAGGTGCCAAAAATTGGATTTGAGAATCAAAAATTGCAACATTTTTTGGGCAATTGAAGAAGAAGACGTAAGTCACAGAAGCAAAAAAAGTTTTGTTACGCTTCTGCGGTAGAACACCCGCAGAAGTGAAAAATGGAAAAATGGCAAATCGCAGAAGAGATCAAAAATTCGCAAAAGCGGCACCGCTTCTGCGGTTTATTTTCGTAGAGGCAAAAACTGGGAAATTTCTGAAATTCCAGTAGCTTTGCATCAGAGGCTTCCCGGGCCCGTTCAACCTAATTTTTTGGCTCAATTTCAGTGTTTTGAATTGCTTAACATGATTCTATTACCGACTCACCTTGTTTTGAATTTTTGTAGGTGTTTCGATTGAAAATTGACCCTAACACAAGCGGACGACAACCTGAAATAGAAGAGGAAATTGATGAGCCATATCATGAGTCACGCTTCATGTCAGCTGCATGCGAGCATCGGTATTTACATGACCTCGTCAAGAAGAGGATAATTCTTGAAAAGGGCATACACGGAGACAAATTGGCCGAAAAACTTCCAGATTTCTATGCCTGGCTCAACTCATCAGGATGGTCTTGATTCATACCCACTCCTTGAAAAGCCAATGAGGAGTGGTTTCGTGAGTTTTATGCCAATCTCAGGCACACAAATTTTGACAGACCACAATTAATCATCAGAGGGAAATTGTTGAGGTTCGGGATAGAGCAAATTAATGACACTCTTGGTATTCCCAACTTTCCAATTGAGCTGGTACAAGAAAAAGATTATGGTGAAAATGGAGCATGGTTTGTAACCAAACTCTTCCCTCCGTACATGAGAGAAAAATGGGGCAACAAGAGGAAAGGGCTCAAATCAACCGACTTCAGTGCTGAGGCAAAGATATGGCTATATGTAACGACCCGACCGGTCGTTTTGAGAAATCAAGCCCTGTTTGGCAGCATAAGGTCTGGAACAGATTCGGAATATGAGTATCGACTTGCGTGCATGGTAGAATTTGGCTTTCAGATGGTTTAGAGTCAATGTAGAGAAGAAACCTTATTTTGGAAGTTAGAACGGTAAAAAGTTGATCGGAATTGGACATTAGGGTAAACGACCCCGGAAGCTGCCGTGGATGATCTCAACAGCTTCGTATGGTGATTTTGGACTTAGGTGCGCGCCCGGATTCATATTTGGAGGTCCGTAGAGTAAGTTGAGGCATTTCGGCGAAAGTTGAAGTTGGAAAATGAAGAAGTTTGACCCACAGTTGACTTTTGGGATATCGGGGTCGGAATGCAATTCCGAGAGTTGGAACTGCTCCGTTATGTCATTTTGGACTTGTCTGCAAAATTTGGCATCATTCCGAGTTGAATTGATAGGTTCCGGCATGAGATTCGTTATTTGAAGACTTGGAAGTTCATAAGCTTGATTTTTGGTTTTTATTCGTCGTTTTGAAAGTTGGAACGGCTCCGTTATGTGATTTGGGACTTCGAGCGAGTCCGTGTTAGGTTATATGACTTGTGTGTGTGATTGGTTGAGGTCCCAGGGGCCTTGGGTGTATTTCGGATGCTCAACGGGTAAATTTTGAAGTTAGAAGAAAATTGCAGCATGCCTTCTGGTATTTCCGCTTCTGCGGCTTGGGAACCGCAGAAGCGGCTTGGTAACTGCAGGAGCGAAAAGTGGGCGTTGGCTTGGGAACCGCAGAAGTGGTGTAAGTTCCGCAGAAGCGAACTCGCTTCTGCGATTGGTGGACCGCAGAAGCGGTTGATCGGCTAATTAAGAGAAACCGCAGAAGTGGTTGGTTTTCTGCAAAAGTGGGACCGCAGAAGCGGTCCCTGTACCGCAAAAGCGAAAATCACTGGTATGAAATAGAATAATCCAAGGGTTTGTTTTAAAAGTTAGAAAATCAATTGGGAGCTCGGGAGAAGGCGATTTTGGGTGGATTTTGAAGAGAAGATTAGTGGGTAATGTTTCTTTAACCTCATTTAGTTGTTTTCTATCAATATCTAGTTAAATCCACCATTAAAATTCGAATTCAAGGTCAAAATTGTGGAAAACAGGATGAAACTTCTTAGACTTAGTTATTGTGATTTGAATGGGCATTTGACCTCCGATTTGGGAGATTTTTTTACATGGTTGGACTTGTGAGAGTACGAGGGTTCTGAAAATTTGATAATTTTTTGATTCCAAGACGTTGGCTGGAGGGGCATTTTGGTAATTTTACCTATTTTCGCGCCCTAGCTCTAAATTTTATAGTGGAATCAGTTGTTTGCAATATTATTTACAATGTGTGATTTAATTGACTAGATTTGGGCCATTTGGAGTTGAGAACTTGTGGCAAGAATGTGTTTGCTAGTTTATGTTAGTCAGTTCGAGGTAAGTATCTTGCCTAACCTTGTGTGGGGGACTTCCCCTTAGGATTTGAGTCTTCTATGTTGATTGTATTCCTTGCATGCGAGGTGACGAGTGCGTGTTCTGATTTATTTGTGGTAAATTAATCCTTTGGGCTTTTAGATCCTTGTAATCACCGAATATGAAGTTGTACTTGAGCCGATTGATGAAAATCGTGTTTTACTTAAGTTGTTAACATTTAACTTTCTTTCTTATTTGCTTTATATTAATTGAAGCCTATTACTTGTGTTAGACTAGGAAAGCATGTCTACCTGATATAATTGCCTAATTGCTAAGTTGTTTAATTGTACTATGTGAAGCATGCTAGGCTAGTTCTATCTGCTACTCCGTTTTTTTTCATATTTATCCCTTGGTTTCTTTCTGACTGTGATTGCACTTTTATTTTGGGACTACGAGACGGTATCCCGGAAGATCCCCCTTCACTTTTATTTTGGGACTACGGGACGGTATCCCGGGAGATCCATTGGACAGTTGAGGAGAGGGCTACAAGACGGTATCCTGGGAGACCCTCATTAGTATTTGAGATTGAGTGGTGTTTACCCTATGTTTATGTTTTATCCTGGTAGTTATTATTGTTTCGTTGATTTGCCTTATTACACTACTGCATTTATCATTCTTGTCAGATTTCCACCCTGTTAAATTGTTGCTATTGTGATGCACGAGGTTTCTGCCGTGCGGTTGTTGATATTGTGATGCACGAGGTTTCTGCCGTGCGGTTATTGTTGAAAGGTTGCACGAGCTATTTGCCGTGATATTGTTGTTATTGATGTTTTGTACATGCGGTGTAATGAGGCGGGATATGTTATATACTTATATATGGGTTGCGTATGTGCTGGAATAAGGTGGGACATTGTTATGCACGTATGGCGAAATAAGACCGTGCCTCTTATATTATTCATTGCACACGTGGCGAAATAAGGTGGGTTATGTTAGGGATTGATTGTATAGAGTTGTGACGGCCTGTTGAGGCATTCCTATTTGTTTCTATTGTGATTATGGATTATTTACCTGTATGAACATTACCGCTTGGGAGTTGTGAGGGAACATCGTACGTGCGGTCCATTCTCCTTTTCATGTTTGCTGGTTGGTAGAATTTTGTTAGAAACATTTGCACAAGCATACACGTAGCTGAGCACTCCTATTAGAGGTGAATTCCTCCTAATTTGTTTTTCTAAGGGTGGGGGTACGCCTCGCTTATCCATTATATTTGGGAGAGTGGCCCTAGTTAGCCAGTTAGTTGTCGGTTTGACCATGAGATTGATGGGGCACAGGATGCCAATTGTTAGATTTCAGATGTTGGGTCTTCGCGAGTTGTGGTTAGTTCGAGACTTGGTGAAATTGTGGAAATAGTGGGATAAGACCTTCCGTGAACATCATTGTATGATATGAATTATTGACTTGTTTCTTTTCTTTGCTGTGTTGTGACCTTAGGATTTGAGTTGTGATTTTGCCGTCGTTTCGTATCATCGTGTATTATATTCTTGTTGTTAATTGTTATATTTACCCCTTATTGTGAATTGTAGCATTTTTGGTCGTTCATGTATTCTTTACATATTCATACGTCGTTACCATTATTTCTATGATTATACTGTTTATCGACCGGTAGGTGCCTTGACTGTCCCTCGTCACTGCTCCATCGAGGTTAGTCTTGGTACTTACTGGGCACCGCCGTGGTGTGCTCATAATACTCTTCTGCACATTTTTTTTGTGTAGATACAGGTACTCCCGTTCAGTTCTGTCAGCCTTTGAAGGAGGCGTATTGGTAGAGACTTCAAGGTATATCTGCTACGTCCGTAGACCGAGGAGTCCCTTTCCAGCTTTTCTGTAATAAGTATAGTTCTTCCAGTATTTTCTCCTTTGTATAGATATTCTTGAGTCAGAGCTTCTTATGTATCCCTTAGCTTGTGATTTGTGAGTTTCCGGGTTTTAGGAAGTTTTGTTAGCTTTGAGAATTGTTGTGGTATGTGCTGAACGACACCTTAAACCCCGTTTATTTTACCAGTTCAGTTTTATTTATTTTCTTTCACAAATTTTAGTTTATCTTCCGTATTCTTAGGCATACCTAGTCATAGGGACTAGGTGCCATCACGACATAAACTGGGGTCTTGACAAGATGGTATTAGAGCTCTAGGTTCATAGAAGTCATAGATCACAAGCCGGTTTATTAGTCTCGTGGATCGGCACGGAGACGTCTGTACTTATATGTGAGAGGCTATGTAACTGTTAGGAAAATTAAACTTCACTTGATTTCCCTGTTGTGCGAGATTTGTGACATCCACAATCCTAAATCTCTGTTTTTTACACTCTAACAGATGGTGAGGACACGTACTACTCGAGGCAATCAGGCACCCGCGCCCTCTGCTGCAACCATCAGAGGTCGGGGCCGGGGCCGGGGCCGGGGTTGAGTTCGAGGATGCGCACGAGGTGCAGCGAGAGCGCCTGCGCGAGCTGCCACCGAGGTACCACCGGCAGATCCAGTCGGATTCCAGGCACCTAACACGCCCACTGCTACTACTACCGCAGCTATTCAGGAGACTTTGGCACAGTTCATGAGTGTGTACACCATTTTGGCTCAGGCAGGATTGCTTCCCCTTGCTGCAGCCACATCCCAGGCCAGGGGAGGAGCACAGACTCCCGCCGCCCGTGCTGCTGAGCAGCGAGCGCATGTTGAGCAGGTTCCAGAGATTATTCCTGCGCCATCTACGACACCAGTTCAGCCCGAGGGCATGGCAGTGGGTTTCGAGCAGGAGGAGATAAGACTAGAGAGGTTCAAGAAGTATGATCCTCTGGTGTTCAGTGGATTAGCATCAGACAATGCCTTGGGGTTTCTTGATCAGTGTTACTGTATTCTCCGTACTATGGGTATCTCTGGATCGAGCGGTGTTTCCTTCACTACTTTTCAGCTTTGAGGAGCCGCCTATGATTGGTGGCGTACCTATGAGTTAGACAGTCCAGACGAGGCAGCTTCACTGACTTGGACTCAGTTTTCAGATATGTTCCTGAGAGAGTTTGTTCCTCAGAGCCTCAGGAATGCATGGCGCGCGGACTTTGAGCATTTGCACCAAGGTGCTATGACCGTCTCGGAGTATGTTTTCTGTTACACTAGTTTGGCTAGACATGCCTCAGCGTTGGTTTCTACTGTTCGCGAGAAGGTTCGCCAGTTCATTGAGGGGCTTATTCCTAGCATCAGGTCCATTATGGCCGGTGAGTTGGAGATGGATATTCCATATCAGTAGGTGGTGAACATTACTAGGAGGATAGAGGGTATGCATGCTAGAGAGAGAGGGGGCAGGCAGGGTCAGGAGAGAGAGAGCAGACGAGATCAGGAGGGAGAGTTTGAGGAGGCGAGGAGTCCTCGTAGATCGAGGAGATATACAAGTTCTTATTTTGGAGGCAGGGTGCGTCATGGTAGGGATTTTATGTGCCAGCCAGTTCAGTTCGCATTTCAGACTCAGCATGGTAACTCAGGTGATCATGGGTCTCGGAGTACCCGTACCGCACAGTTCCCACCGCCTCATCAGCAGAGAGGGTGTTTTGAGTGTGGAGATACTAGCCACATGGTGAGAGATTGTCCCAGACTTCAGTCCGGTGTGTCCCAACGAGGTATTCCGACAGGTAGAGGGCGCCCAAGAGGGGGAGGCCCGGCTCATTGATGTGTTCCATATGGTAGGCTTGAGGTCGGTGCGCTAGTTGAATGACATTCAGGTACGGATTTGGTTTATTATGAGGGGAACTATCTGTAGCCCATCACAGTTCTACTTATCTGGGCGAATTTCTTTGTTTGTTGCTCCATTTATGGGAGCGCTTCATGATTTGCACTTCGTCTATGTGATTACAATGTTGGGAGGTTTTATGAGTGATAGTCGTGTCTATCGTCTGATTTTTAGCCGTTGTCGAGAGTTACGAGGGTAGTAGTATTTTTCTATTGTCTATTTTGGTGGGCTTGATGTGACTTCTGAGCATTGTTGGTTCCGAGCTGTGATTTCTATGCTCCACCGGTGTGGGAGCTGGTCTGTGTTGTAAATTGTAGACGGAATTGATCTAGTGAGAGTCACTAGATGGGTTGATGTGAGCCCTACTTGTGATTTAGTGTTGAGGGCGGGACCCTCGTGATTTCAGGTAATTGACATGTCGAGACCGGGCTGTGTACTGCAGTGAGAGGTTATATCAGTATAGATCATTATGAGTCTTTTATATGCTTTCATTCTTTCTTGTTAGATGTTTTTGTCGATTTGTGTTTTAGAAGAAATTGTGCTAGTTTGATTTGTTTGTTAGTTCCCCTATGTGTTTCCTTTCTTATACTCAGTCATTTCCGTTCTATGCTTCTTGAGTTTAGTTTGTGGGATATGTACCCGGTTGTATTGGCTGAGGTTTGGTTATTCGGGTGTCTATTATGCAGTTTTCATGGGTTTTATATCACCTCCTGTGTTGTGGAGGTTTGAAAAGAGTTCATGTAGAATATGAGGCTTATGGCCGGTACGGATTTGATCTCAGGCAAGTATTGCTACCAGAAATATGATTGTGGGCCTATGTGTGAGGTGTCATGTTGTGTGGTTGTACCCTGTGGGTGTTGGCTTGTATTGAAATAGTTGGTTGAGACTGATATCGGACATGGATTTAGGATCGGGTCTTTTTGAAATGGATGAAAGGTGAGAATTCTGGCTTGAAGGCTTACTGGTATTGCTAGGAAGGTTAAATTTCAGTTGAGATGATGTCGTCAGGCTTAAGTGGATTGGGGTGACGTGGGATCACCCGCGGGGGTATGTTGGAAGTGCGCACTCAGTGACTTGAGGACTTTGAGGCGAATCTTAGCATGTTCGAGGACGAACATTGGTTTTAAGAGGGGGAGGATGTAACGACGCGACCGGTCGTTTTGAGAAATCAAGCCCCGTTTGGCGGTATAAGGTCTGGAACAGCTTCGAAATATCAGTATCGACTTGCGTGCATGGTGGAATTCGGCTTTCAAATGGTTTAGAGTCAAATGTAGAGAAGAAACCTTGTTTTGGAAGTTAGAATAGTGAAAAGTTGACCGGAATTGGACTTTTGGGTAAACGACCCAGGAATGGGCCGTGGATGATCTCAACAGCTTCGTATGGTGATTTTGGACTTCGGTGCGCGCCCGGATCCAGATTTGGAGGTCCGTAGAGTAAGTTGAGGCATTTCGACGAAAGTTGAAGTTGGAAAATGAAGAAGTTTGACCCAAAGTTGACTTTTGGGATATCGGGGTCGGAATGCGATTCCGAGAGTTGGAACGGCTCCGTTATGTCATTTTGGACTTGTCTGCAAAATTTGGTGTCATTCCAAGTTGAATTGATAGGTTTCGGCATGAGATTCGTTATTTGAGGACTTGGAAGTTCATAAGCTTGATTTTTGGTTTTGATTCGTCGTTTCGATGTTGTGTTATGTGATTTGGGACTTCTAGCGAGTCCGTGTTAGGTTATATGACTTGTGTGTGTGATTAGTTGAGGTCCCGGGGGCCTCGGGTGTATTTCGGATGCTCAACGGGTAAATTTTGAAGTTAGAAGAAAATTGTAGCAGGCCTTCTGGTATTTTTGCTTCTGCGGCTTGGGAACCGCAGAAGCGGCTTGGTAACCCCAGGAGCGAAAAGTGGGCGTTGGCTTGGGAACCACAGAAGAGGTGTAAGTTTCGCAGAAAAGAACTTGCTTCTGCGATTGGTAGACCGCAGAAGTGGTTGATCGGCTAATTGAGAGAAACCGCATAAGCGGTTGGTTTTCCACAAAAGCGGGACCGCAAAAGCGGGACCGCAAAAGCGGTCCCTGTACCGCAAAAGCGGAAATCACTGGTATGAAATAGAATAATC
>MU782388.1:52601-73328 GCA_026770625.1 Nicotiana glauca | reverse complement strand
GCTTGTCTTCTTGGTGATAGTGAACAACTGTAGCTAAACCTTAGTTCTCTGTGGGATTCGATTCCGGACTTGTAAACCGGATTATATTTGTAACAACCGCATTGTCCTTTTTATAAGGCATAGTTGGGCGTGATCAGCGCGCTAAAAGTAAAAGAGACACTTATGATGGACCGGAGGGAGTACTATCTTCGGTCCAAAATAAGTGATTGTTTGGTTATTTTCACACAAAAATTCATCTTTTACCTTTAATTAGTAATAAAATTGACCATATTAACCTTTACTATCTCTTCACATACCACTCCTAACACATACTCCAACATTATTTACTCCAAGGCAATATAGGAAAAAAATAATTAATTTATTCTTAAAATCTAAAAAATTACTTATTTTAGACTATAAAAAAGGCTAAAAAATCACTTAATTATGAACCGGAGGAAGTATCAAATGATATACAGCCATTCAATGCTAGCCATATCTAAATCCTTTCTTTTTGCTTTGCATTTTTGGTACAAACAAAGAATTTGAACTTTATGAGTTTAAAATATTTAGGAAAGCGCCCTCTGATACTGGTTTTGTTCTATTCATATATTGCGATTTTTTAAAATACGTATACACTATTTTAGTTGAAACAAATGAATTAAACCAAACTCATATACTATAGTTCTACTGTTTTTAAATGCGCCGCTGTAAATGTGGCACCTCCCTTTACACGGTACCTAGCTAAAGGAGACAGCATCACAACCTTCCTTCAATTTCAAGTAAACTTTTTTTAATCTTTTCAAAAAGAACAAGCTATAAATAGTTGAAAATCCCGAAAGCCACACCAATATAATAAAATACAAAAATAACTTCTCATCACATTCAAAAATATCCACCGCTCTTTGCTCTGCTTACCGAGCGTGACACTCTCCAATGGCGACCCATTTCCCCACAACATACTCACGCGCCGTCGCACGCACCTCCATTCCACCTCCCAATGAACCCAAACTAGAATACCCATTTACCATTTCTACCAAAAAATTACAAAGCCATGGGAAATTAAACCAAAGAAGAAGGAAGAGTTCAAGAATCAAGGTGTCAGATGATGGGAAAGATTCATATTTGGATATGTGGAAGAAAGCAGTGGATCGTGAGAGGAAATCTATTGAGTTTCAAAAAATAGCTGAGAACACTGCTGCTGATGAAGAAGAAGAAGTGAAAGAAGAAAACCCAGAGGTGTTGGAGAAGAAGAGCAATGAATTCAACAAGATTCTTGAAGTTTCACCTGAGGAAAGAGATAGAATTCAAAGAATGCAGGTAGTTGATCGTGCTGCTGCTGCCATTGCTGCTGCGAGGGCATTGCTTCAGGAGAATCCTGTGCCACAGAAGGATAGCATTTCGGTTGAATTGAAAGCTAATGGTGGTGGAGCTGAGGAAAATCAACAACAAGGTGAAACTCATTTATCTTTTATTTTTCCTATTCACAACTTTCTTTGATATATATTTTACTCCTTGCCACATGTAAAAAAATTCTTAACTTCTTGTTAGTACACCCGCTCTCTCGCCTTAGACTTTATATGTATGTATATAGAAATTAGAGAAAGTCTTTAACAATATGCATACATATTGTCTTTCGATGTTATTTAAACAGTTTGCTAGAACTAAAAGTGTGTATTCACCCTGATTCCATAAACGCATATTGTTGCTTTGTTAACTTAGGCTGATGGCATTAAATTTGGATATAAACTCGTGTTAGAGCTTCTTTTGCCCATTCAGTAATGAGCACTCTGAGTTACAAAGATCACTATGATAGTTGTCCATAACCTTTTGCATTCTCAATTTCTTTTTGGAAAGCTATGATATATCTGCTATAGGATTTACTGATTTTTCCGAATTTATTTTATGTCAAATAAATAAAGACACGAGGCAGAATTTCCATTTCAAAATAATTCTGCTTCATATTCTTGTACTTTTTCTTGATCTCTTTCTAAAATGACCATTCTTTTTTATGTTCACAATCAAAAAAACGATCATAGATATCCTCTTATGAAATTTACAAGTGAAATGTGGAAATTTCTGACTTTTTATTTGTTGGCAATATTAACATTCCTTTATTATGATTGCTGTGAGATAGAATGTTAACTCGTGATTCACGGCACTTGATCCCATAGTAGGAAAAACATTTTTATCTGCAAAATAGGAAGTGACAATGAAGTTTTGCCTTTTCTTGAGAGCTTGAGAGTAAAGGTTCTGGGGACTCCTTAAGTGTGTGTAAGAGAAAAGAAGTTTAAAACAAACGGCTTTATGACATGCTCTTACCAGATACTTGATGCTTTTTGCTTTTCCTTTAAAGAAATATATTTCTCTTTCTATGAGTGGAGGAAGTTTCATCTTCCATTCTCGGACGTCTATTTATTACTAGTTGCATAGATTATCTTAACCTTGGATTGGTTGCAAGGCAGTTGTTTATGCATTCAAAATAGTTCCTCTGAGGAGTCATTTTTGTACATGCTACTTGCTGTCTTAATGGCCGTTCTAATATTCAAATTCAAATTTGAAATTGTATTAATTTCTCACATTTGTTGCATTCATGAAGTTAGTATTTAGAAATTGATAGTTTTTACTCGATAGGTGGAGTTTTCATTTCTTCTTTTGACTCTATTGCTATGTTCTGTTGGTTGGATATCCAACAACGATACTGATGATATTTCAGCGCTTACATGATTCAAGAAACTTTTGGTTCTATGTAACTGTGCTTAAGCTTTTCTTCTTTTAATGCCTAAGTTTTTGTCCCTCGTTCTTGTAAATTTAAAAGCTATTTTTAACTGGACAAATAAAATGAAATAATAGAATCCTTTCTGCTTCTACTACCCTTTTTCCTTATTTTCTCCTTTCCCGGTGCTGAACTAAAACAACACCTTTTTCTTTTCTAGAATATGGCCTTTAATGGGTTCAAAGGGAATCCCTGATCTCATTTGCTGCACACTTTGCTATTGCAACCCTGTTATGAGATTCATCTTTCTGCAACATAGTTGTAGTCCTTCTAATAGCTTCGATCTCAATTTTGGATAGAATGGAGCTGCTTTGCTCTCCAAGATTTTATTATACAGTTTAAGCCGTAATGTTTTCTTATGTGTGGTGGTGTATTACTTCACAATTTTAGGGAATATGATATTACTTGATTGCTCATACTTCACAGAGAAATGTGATATTACTTGTTCCAATCTTTTACTCCATTGCTATTACATGGTGGCTCAGTCATGTGATATTTGTACTTGATCAGGACCGCAGAATGTCATCTCCATTGTGCCTAAATCAGGAACAATTATGGGAACACCAGGTCCAAGCTTCTGGTCCTGGACACCTCCTTCCGATAGTTCTTCTGATGACATTCAGATGAAATCAGACGGGTCTCTGTCTTCAGACCCACTAAACCCTGTGACAGAGAAAGAACGATCTCCAGAGTTTCTATCTATCCCATTTCAGAGTGATATGGTTGATAGCAAACATAGTCCTCCCCTTCCACCTCTTCAATCACATTTAGAGGTTGAAAATTTGGATGCTTCCAGCTCAACACCTGAGATACCTCACCAGGAGGAGGAACGTGAACTTGGCATTCTGTTCTCCGCAAATGCAGCAGAAGCAGCTTATGCTCTTAGCCAGCAAAACGAGGCATCATCCCAGGGAATCAATCCTGATGGATCAAGATGGTGGAAGGAGACAGGGACTGAACAAAGACCTGATGGGGTGGTCTGCAAGTGGACGCTAACCAGGGGCGTTAGTGCTGATAAAACTGTTGAATGGGAAGACAAGTATTGGGAAGCTGCTGATGAATTTGGTCATAAGGAACTAGGTTCGGAGAAGTCGGGACGAGATGCTGCTGGAAATGTGTGGCATGAGTTCTGGAAAGAATCAATGTGGCAGGTCAGACTTCATGTGTTTTGTCATAATGATGAGTTCTCTTTTGTGCTAGCTATTGGTCTACAATTTATGAGTCTAACTGCAAGACTGCTTTCTATTCCCAGACAAAAGTGAAAACAAGGAAGATGAAAAGAGAAAGGGGAGGGGGAGGATATAAGAGGAAACTTGCTGTGAAGAGTTAGAGGACAACATAAAATTCCTTGTCCATAACTTCTTTCTTAAAACTTCTTAGATGCTTTTGGTGAGACAAGGTTCAAATCTATCAATACCTATTGTCTAATTAACGTCTGGTTTCTTCTCAATGAAGCTACACAAATTAGGCACTAGAAACATATCATGTGACATGATAAGGTGAAATTAGCTATTTTGGTCTGGGAATCATAGGAGGTTATGGTCATCATCATACACGTTCCTCCTCCTCCTCTGGGTAACTAGTGCTGTTGAACTGAACATTCTATAAGAACTTTGAGCTCCTATTTTTCTCTCCTTGTTTTCTGTCCTCTATCTCTGTTTAAAATTTCCATTATTAACATTTTAAATGATAAAGCACAGTGCTGCTGTATATCTCCAGTGAAGATAGGTTGTAACTTGAAAGGATGGCCTGTGATTGGGATTTGAGAAACTATGGAAATACCTTTACCTAGTTTGACACGCTGTGTATCTTCTCTTATTTTCTCTTTATTGTGGCTCTGTGCAGAGTGGTGGGCTTGTCCACATGGAGAAAACTGCAGATAAGTGGGGAATGAATAAGAAAGGTGAGGAGTGGCAGGAGAAATGGTGGGAGCACTATGGTGCTGGCGGCCAAGCGGAGAAATGGGCTCATAAGTGGTGCAGTATTGATCCAAACACACCCCTTGAAGCTGGTCATGCTCATGTTTGGCATGAAAGGTATTAAGATATATGTATTCTATTTTTCAACTTAAGCTCTTATCTCACATGTGCACTCAGGTAACTAGCATTGTGTTTAACATTTCTGGAAAACCACTCTAGTTACCTTTTCTTTCTTCTTGGACTTGTAGCAGCGAGTGTTGGTCATTTATTCCTACTTTTGGTAGTTGAAAGCATATCTCTGGCATTTTTTGTTGTTCCTGGACTACCAAATCTTCTGATTGTTCCATATTCAGAGGTTACTATCATATTCTTCTATAAAGTTTGGAGGGCTCTATTTTCAAGGTTTTAATGGATTCTCAGACAAACCATATTGATATGAACCAATATAGATCTAAGTTTAAAATGTTTGAAGCCCTCAATTTTTATTAGACTTGTATACTTTATTAACATTTCCTGTATTGAAGCTAGTAAGCTACCGTGCCATCTCTGAGATAGTTTTTCCTGAATGCTGTCATAACCTAATTGCACTGATCATTGGCCATGAGGGAAGCAGAATCAGAGCATGCATTTATTGCCAACTTTTAGAACTTTGTGTGATGCTTATATGTACTTACAATGGACAGCTGCTCTCCTTATCAGTTAGTCCCCTTCATGTTATGTTAATTCCTTACTAAGTATGGTGTAAATCCATATGGCAGGTGGGGTGAGAAGTATGATGGTAAAGGCGGCAGCACAAAATATACGGACAAGTGGGCTGAGCGCTTTGAGGGAGATGGTTGGGAGAAATGGGGTGATAAATGGGACGAGCACTTTGATCTAAACGCACATGGGGTCAAGCAAGGGGAGACATGGTGGGCAGGCAAAAATGGAGAGCGTTGGAATCGCACTTGGGGAGAGGGGCACAATGGTTCAGGATGGGTGCACAAGTATGGAAAGAGCAGCAGTGGGGAGCACTGGGACACCCATATAAATGAAGAAACATGGTATGAGAGGTTCCCTCATTATGGTTTCTACCATTGCTTTGAGAACTCAGTCCAACTCCGTCAAGTCAAGAGACCTTCTGAATGGCCGTGAGGAGTAGTTTTTTGTGCTTTTGATACTATCGACCAGGGATGAACGTAGAATACACAACATATTATATGTTTTTCGTTCAGCATATCAGGCTATTATGAAAAGAGTGTACGTGCTTTCTAATGTTAGTTCAACTCTTGTAAGATAAGTAGTAGGTGCATATTTTAAACAAAGAAGTTGCCTATGTTGCTATAATATTTGCTCAGAAAGGCATAATACCATATCCATATGGAATTTTCTCCTGTGTGTCTCGAGGCTTATGATAATCAACTGCAACTTTTTCAATGTGCTTGAGGGAAGCATGATAAATTTTGGCAATATAAATGTATTTCTATGAAGATTGACGGTGTAACGCATTGTGATGCAATTGCGGTGGTACGTTCATTTGTAAAGAATAAGTTCCAAGCAAAACTAGGAAATTAATTGCTAATTAATGGAAAGAATAAATTAAGAATAATTAAGGACCTTCTTGTTTGAATCCTTAATTGAATTTGGATAGTGTTGCGCATTTGTTGCACCCTTGGTCTAGGATGTAATATGAAGAAAAAATTTTACTTCACTCGCTTCGGTTCTATTATACGACTTCTCATTTGTACCATTTGAAGGACTATTAACTATTTCCATTCCTTTGTGTTTAAGGTTTTTTATTGGGAGATTTATAATTCTGGAAAAACTCCAAAATTTAAAAGAAAAAAGGCGACTTACTCTTTGGAAAATGTATTTTAGTAAAATATATTCCGGTATTTGTAGGAGTAAAATCTATATATTATTAAAAGGAGAGGATAAAGCCCTCTCCTTAAGCCAAATGGCAGCATAAAAAAAAGCCACTTGACATAATTAGTTACTAATTAGTTTTTTAGTTAATAATTAGTTATTAGTTATTATATTTGAATTTAAAAATCTATAAAAACGAAAATAATAAAAAATAAAAAACTACCATACATATATATATATTAATTGGTTACTTTATTTTAATTAATAAATATAGATATCTCATAATTAGTTATAATAAAAAAATCAAAAATAGAAATATATAATAAATAACTGCACATTCAAATTGGGTGAGAGTAGTTTCAAGTTGGAGTTTTAAAATAAAAAAATAAAATTACCATTTCAAATTGGGGAGTAGTTTCAAGTTGGAGTTTATAATTATTTTAAAATAAAAAAAACAAAAATAAAGCAATAAAAATTTTTTTGATTCAAATTGTGGAGTAGTTTCTTTCTAATATTCTATATTCTATATATCTTCTATATATTATTAAAAGGAGAGAATAATGCCCTCTCCTTATGCCAAGTGGTAGCCTAGAAAAAAACCTTATGGAATAATTAGTCAATAACAAAGAAATTATCTATTGAAAATAATTAACTACTAAAACATGGGGGAGAGTTGGTTTATGTTAGTTAATTTCTTTATTTCATTTTTAAAAATTATTTTCTTTTTTATTTTTTGAAATAAAAATTATATCTATTCATTAAAATTCAAACAATATTATTGAAAAAAATATAATAAAATTTAAAATAAAAAATAAATATTTTTAAGAGTAATAAAATATATATCTCCTATTATATTATAAAAAAATCGCAGGCAAAAATATTAAACAAGTAATATGCTAATAATTTATCTATATATTATTAAAAGCAAAAGAAAAATGCACCACATTAATACAAGTGGTAGCCTAGATAAAAGCCATGACATAATTAGTTAATAACAAAAAAATTATTTATTGAAAATTAACAAAGAAATTAACTTCTAAAATATCGGTGATGGTTGGGGTATATCGTTTTAACAAATAAAATGACAATTGAAATTTATTAAAACAATATGATCTAATAGTATCAAATAAGAATAATTATAATTTAATTTTTTCTTTTTAATATTGACCGCGCATTGTGCGGGTACTATTACTAGTTATCTTTAAAACAAAAGCATTTATTAAAAGATTAATAATAATGTTAGCAAATTGAATGGTCTCTGTAAAATGTTTGCAGCTATTTTTTCAAAGTTCAACAACTGTTGAATGCAGAATCTGTGTAAACTATTTTATTGCCATTTCAGACGACTGGTCTCTGTGAAATATTTTGTGGGCTATCAATATTTTGATCTAAAAACAAAGCCTAGATTTAATTTAGGGTCACTTTATCCCCTTAACCTTTAATGGTTGAGAAATGATGCCTCCACGGTCCACACCTTTTGAATGGGAAAGGAAACCCCCTTTGTGAAATAGCTTTCGAGTGAAATATTTTTTTTTTTGAGTTAATATCCTCAAACCAGTCTAAACTATATGATCTTTGTCAGTTTCCTACCTAAATTATCAAATGCTCGTGAAAATTCCCTGAACTATATTCCCCTTCATAACGTGAACGGTGAAAATCAGCATGAAAAGGGGCCCACCTGACAGATAGAATAATTGCTAATTAGCCCATTTATTTAAAAAACTTATATTTTATTTCTTTTTTCTTTATATTACACCATCTTCTCCGTTATTTCACTTTTCTTCACCTTTCTTCACCATTTCTTCACTCTTATCTCTTTCTTCATCTTAATCCATTTTAAATCCTCCCTCTATTTATTGAGTTTATTTTTTATCTTCCTCATTTTATCCATCCTTCATTGTTACCCAAATTAATTTGAAAGAAGAACTTTCATTGTAGAAGAGTCATGAGATTTAATGTGTTTTGTGGTTGTCGGCAACATGCTTCTTTGAGAACGTCAACGACAAATGCTAACCTAGAATCTTCAAAGGATTGAAGCAATCTTCTTTAACAATCTTCAGAATCTTCAAAGAATGGAAGGAAGATATTTCACCAGCAAAACCCTAAGCCCTAATTTTGTGAAGAAAAATCGATGGTAGCAACTAGCAACAATCGGAAGAAGATATTCTTAAATCCTAATTTTAAAGAAGAGAAATCGAAAGTTCGATGAGAGACATTTTTTTTTAATTGAGAGTAAATGACCAACTTACTGAATAGAAAGAGTAAAACCCACTTAAAATAAATTACAATGTAATTAAATTATTGTAGGCTAATTAAGTCCATTTTAAGATTAATTAGATTAATTATCCACGTGACATGCCACATGGAAGATTTTATAATTTATTTAGAGTGTGTATCATACACACTAGTAAGAATGAAACTTGGGGGTTTAATCATGAAGGAGGATATAGTTCAGGGGATTCTCGGGGACACTAGACAGTTTAGGTAGTAAACTGACAAAGATCGTATAGTTTAGACGGGTTTGAGGGTATTAACTTTTTTTTTTTTTGGAATAAAAATATTTTCTTTTGGATAAATAATATTTAGAATAACTAAGTTCTTTCATTAGCCAAAAGCTCTATAATGACAAATAATTAGGATCAATATAATTTTGAAGTGTCCCTTTAGTCTTCCTCTTGCATAGTTTATGCTTTCATAATGAATTTTCAAATGTGACCTTGTCAATTATAATTTTTTTTCGATAAAGATATTTTCAGAATAAGTAAAGTTCAATAATTGATTTAGCATAATAATTTTGATATACAAAGAAAATACATAAATAAATTGATACTCAGCAAAAATTCTTTCATCGAATATATATGTCAGAAACTAAATCAGTATATTTCTTTCCCTTAATGCTAAAACATCCATGGTTGCTGTGCGTTCAACATATTTCTTGAATTTTGTATACAATTTTTGTTCTTTATTGTAGAAATTTTAACAATGACCTTAATATAATAAAAAGATATTTTAAATTTTGCAAGTAAGAAAGATGAAATTTAAGTATTGATTTGAATGAAAAATATTATACTTTACCTTTCAAAGGATATGTAACACCCGTAAATTCGACTTAGGTACGAATGAGTTAAAGGAGTAGTAAGATTATATTTTGGACATATGAAGTCCCATCGGGATGATTATGGATAAAATAGTTGTTTCAAAATCAAGATGGAAAGTGAGGTGCATAAGATTTGACAAAATCGACTAAGTTTGCAGAGGGTCCGACTTCCAGAAGATATTAGTGAAAATATGTAAGGAATTTGAGAAAACGCAAAGCATAAAAGTTGTAGTCCATTGAAATAGCTTTCCAACGATATATTATGGATCCCAAACGGATGTTTGTGCAAAATGTTATGCCCATTTTACAGAACAGTATATGGGCTTGCCCCTAGCGCGACCGCGCTAATTTTGAGGCAGTGTTACTGCCGTTTTGCGTGGTCATTAGCACGGGCAGGTCTTCAGGTGCGCGGGCGCGCTCGTGGGGGATCGTTTTAAAGCTATATTTCGTCCCCCACATCCCCAAAATTAAAAATTTGCTCTAGAAAGGGAAACTCTCAAAAACCTAACTCCTTAAGGGTCCTTCCATCACCCAAGGTAAGTTCTAATGGTGATTTTAAGTTAATTTTAATTTTATAACATCTTATTAATATAGGTAAACCCTCAAAATCATTAGATATTCGATTGGGGCATCATTGTTGAGAGAAAGAAGCCTAGAACTCGAAATTCAAGGGTTTGAACTTCAAAAAGGTAATGTCTTCACCCTCTAATTGATTCTAGCATTGGTTTAATGATTATAAACCCTAGTTCATGAGATATGAGTTGATGGGTTTGATAGAAAAGCATGAACGGTTATAGGGTTGGGGTATTGATTGTTGATTATTGGTTAAAGGTGTTGTTTACCTTATGGGTGATAAAGAATAATACTGATTATAACCATTTGAGACTTTAGAATTTATCCAGGAGCAAGGGAATGTATTATTGGGTGTAGAGACACCATTAATAGGGACTATGAAGCTTTATGTCACCAAGTGTTTGAGAAAGTGCTTAAGTAACCAAAACATGAGAATAATTGCTAATATGGAATCCCTTTGACTTATATTGATATAGATTAAAGTCGAAAGGGTTGGCGAATATTATATTATTCTCAAGAGCAGGAAGTTAGGTATGTGAGGCTAACTCTCTATATTTGGGAACGTTAATGATTCTCCCTACACTACGTTTTTTTTACCACGTTATCAATTGCCTCAGAAATATAGTTAAACCTAGTTCCTTGAATAGTTGCAAAACTTCTATTCTCTAGCTTCATAACTAGTTCATGACTTTCATTCTAAAAGTTGTGAGATAAGTTCATATTCAATATAGACTTGGGTTTGATGTCACTGAGTCTCAGTATAGCTTACTCAGAATGTCATAAATAGTTGAAGTTTCAGTGTTCATAATCAGTTCAAGAATACATGTCCCAGTCTAGTCTTATTCAGTTTTTCAGTATTATGTAACTCAGTATGATTCAGCATTCAAGTATCATGTAACTCAGTATGGTTCAGTATTTCAGTATATTCTCAGTTCCTAAATATTGAACACTGTATTTGGGCCTGAGGCCGCAGTTTATGCTTTATGCATCTTTGGGCCTGAGGCCGCAGTTTATGCTTTATGCATTTTAGACCTGAGGTCGCAGTTATGTATACGTATACTTGGGCCCGAGGCCGCAGTTGTGCACATATATATTGGGCCTGAGGCCGCAGTTTCATATTCAGATAAACAGATTGTTCATCATTCAGAAGAGGGAGTATTCATATCCTTACTTCCTTTATCATTTCAGTTACCAGTTATCAGTTTTCAGTTCAATTATCAGTTATTAATTATCATTTCAGTTTCTGTTTCAATAGTATCATTTCAGTACCAATTATAAATTCTCAGTTATTAGCTTAGTTTAAGTTTCAGCATTTATAATTCTTTCTTTCAGTTGCTTTACATACCAGTTCAATTCAAATGTACTGACGTCCCTTTTTCCCGGTACTTGCATCTCACGATGTAGGTAATGATTTACAGGTTGATAATTCAGAGCGCTAGGATTCTCGTACTAGCTATTTGGTGATCCCCAGTTCTTTCGGGGCATTATCATTACTACAGTCTTCAGTATTTTTAGATATTTAGTGTTTTAGTACAAATTAGTCGCTTCATAGACTAAAGTAACAGTTAGACAGAGTCTCAGGCTTTTCATGTTAAGCAATGTTAGCTACATATATGTTTCAAAATTGTATTAGTATTTCCGCACTTTGATTTATATCATCCAGATTTTCATTATATCAGCATGTGTTAGTTTATCTTCCGCATTCAGTGTGTTATGATACAACATGTTGATTCAGCCAGCCAGTTGGTTCGCTCGGTCACATTAGTCAGGAACCGAGTGTCGTGTTAAGTCTATGCCCAGGTTTAGGGCGTGACAAAGTTTAGTATCAGCACACTAGGTTCAAGAGTCCTAGGGAGTCTATGAAGCCGTATCTAGTGGAGTTTCCTTTATATGTTTGTGCCGGCGACTCATATAAACGGTTAGCTACCAAGACATCCAGGATTGTCTCATCTCTTTCTACTCTAGATCGTGCCATGAAGCTTAGAGAATAGGTAATCTTCTCTTCCTATCGAATTCCAAACGTACTGGATGCCCAAGCGACGCGCGGGAGAAACCTATGGTCCTAGAGAGGATAAATGACCATTGGGGTATAATTGTGGAGTACAACTTGGTAAATATGAGACTTGAGAAGGTGTTAAAAGTTGGATGCAATGGATAGTAGTACAGATTAAAGCATAACCTTATTAGAAAGTACAAAAGCAGTTATCATGTTTTATGGCTATTAGTTTATGTCAGTTACCAGTTATACAGTCTTTCAGTTAGCAACTTTATGGTTATTCAGTACGCCAATGTTCAGTTATATGTTTACCAAATACCCAACTTTTAGTGTATCAAAATTTCTGGCGACTTGTGAGTATACAGTGATGCATATGGGTTCTCAAAAAAAACGTAAGTAACAATGGTTATAGCTAAATCTTCACATATTTTAGGTTCGAATTAAGACCCATGAATCGCCGGATGGTGCAGTAAGTGATTTATCAGATAAGAGTATACTCTGAAGGATAAGTTTGTGTATGGTAATCGTATGTGTTTTACCTCAAAAAACAATTTCTTTTAATTTTTGGAAATGGAGCCACAAGTTGGATGATGATAGTTCAGATGTCAGACCCTAACATTGGTCATTATAGTTTTGGATAGAAAATATCCGAAGGGTATAATGCGTAGGAGTTAGAAACGTTAGTTATTACCAAAGATGTGATTTCGTACGACTCATGCAAATGACTAGAAGATATGGAATATGCAATGAGAACCAAGAGCAGCCAATATTGAATTTCAGGGAATGATTTTAAGTTATTTAGATTTATTCAAATCAGAACTAGAAGTACCATGTTAGTAAGCTACTATAAGAAGTAGCTATTGATGTAAGATAAAAGATATGGCAGTTCCCCCCAGGTTATGTGACTAAGTGATTACCCCGGATGTTTGTAGTGTGATATGATTTTGTATTGTATAGAAAGTTTGGGGATAGATATTTCAATTTTGTTTAAGACAGATGAATTCCCTAAGTGTGATCCACGCACATAGTTTAAAAAAAAAGGTAGCATGCGACCGTATAATAGGGTCGGATGATGAGGGAAGTTAGAAATAACCTTATTCCTCACTTTAGTTATCCAAAGTAGAACAAGAAAATATGATGCTAGCAGGTGGTTAGTAAAAGAATAGTAAATAAGTTTTGAGTAGATATAGTTAGCAATTTCAGCAGAGCTAGTAGATGTATGATTTGATTTACTTAGGTAGGTCAACAATAGTGAGTGGTTAATAGTTTAAAACTCCAAACGTGTGTTAGAACCCAAAGAGTTTAAGTTAAATCCGAAGTACAGTGATAGTGGGAAAATGTGACGACCCAAAGGGTCATCACTAGTTTTTCTCTCTTTTTCGTGCTTTCGAGGCCTTGAAAACCTCATTTTCACTTTTCTCGATTCGCGTGCGCAGTCCGGGCGCGTAGCCGAAAAGATTATATGTTAAATTCTGTGAAATTTTTTGAAATGTGGCTTTAAAATGATTAAAGTTGACTTCGGTCAACATTTTTGGTAAACGGACTCGGACCCGTGATTTGACGGTCCCGGAGGGTCCGTAGAAAAATATAGGACTCGGGCATGTGCCCGGAGTCAAATTCCGACGTCTAGAGCCTGAGAAAATTTTTTTTCTGTGAAATTGTTTTCTGAAATTTAATATGAAAATTTGAAATGAAAATGAATTAGAAAGCTATGGTATCAGGCTCGTATTTTGGTTCCGATGCCCGGTACAAGTCTTAAATATGTGTTAAGCGCTTTCTGTAAAGTTTGGTTGAGAACGAACGTCATTTGACGTGTTTCGGACTTAAAATGGGAAGTTTGAGTTTTATGAAAGTTGAATGAAAATCATGTGTTTTGAGGCTTGATCCTAGGTATATGATGTTATTTTGGTGATTTGATCGCACGAGTAAGTCCGTAGGATATTTTTGAGGTTGTGTGCATGTTTGGTTGGAGCCCGAGGGCTCGGGTGAGTTTTGGATAGGCCACGAGTTGCATTTTAGCATTTTTGGAACTGCTGGTATGCCTGACCTGCATGTTTCGCAAATGCGAAGCCAGCCTCGCAATTGCGAGACCCTTCCTGGGCAGCCCACTTCGCAAATGCGAAGCCAGCCTCGCAATTGCGAGACCCTTCCTGGGCAGCCCACTTCGCAAATGCGAAGCTATCCATTGCAAATGCAATGCCCTCCATTAGCCCCATCCTTCGCAAATGTGAAGGTCCGTCCGCAAATGCGATCAAAGGCCGTCGTAAATGCGACATATTCTATCGCAAATGCGAACTGCGCAAAATCTCTCAGAGTTCGCAAATGATAAACTTGACCTCGCATTTCCCAAACCTACTGGGTTCGCAAGGTTCGCATTTCCCATACTTGCACCTGCAATTTTTCATACTTAGACGATTTTAGACCTCACTTTTCATATTTCTCAAACCCAAACACCCATTGGCGATTTTTCAAAAACTCCTCCTCCAATTCAATTGTAAGTTGATTTTCACTTAATTTCTTCAATCTTTAACATCATGTTTTCATCTTAAAATCAAGGTTTTTCATGGGTGAAAATGGGGATTTTGGATAGAACCTATGTTTTCTTAAAATTAGGGATTTGGACCCCAATTTGAGGTCCGATTTCAAAACAAATCATAGATATGAACTCGTGGGGGAATGGGTAACCGGGTTTTGGTTCGAACCTCGGGTTTTGACCACATGGGCCCGGGGGCATTTTTGGAATTTTTGAGTAAAACTTTGGGAAATTCATTTTCATGCATTCAAATTGATTCAATTAGCATTTGTTGATACATTCAAGTAATTTGTGACTAGATTCGATCGGTTTTGTGGTGAATTCGAAGGGTAAAGCTATACAAGAGACTTGAGTTGAGTTTGGAGCATTTAAGGTAAGTGTTTGATCTAATTTTGGTTTGAGGGAATAAGATTAGGGTGTTGTTTGCTAATTTCTAAATGTTGAGTACGATGTATAGGAATGGTGACGAGTATCTATACACCGGTGTCTAGCATGACCGTGGGTCCTTGTTTGTACTTATTCTGGTATTGTTATGACTCTTCCATGTTAATAGATGAATCCTATGTAATGTGAAGAGTATGAGGATTGATTGTGAGTTGTAAATTCTTTGGAGCGTTGGCTCGAACGATAAAAAAGACTAATGAGTAAGAAATGGAAAGAGATATGATTAATCCCTTGCTGGGATGGTTGGAATATATTGATTATCTCCCTTGACGGGATGTGAAGGTTATTGTTGTTGCTCCCTTCCCGGGATTTAGCTGTTTACTTGTGTTTTTCCCTTGCCGGGACATTTCTTATTATTTGTTTATTCCCTCGCCCCGTTTGGTTGTGATTGCTGTTTGGGTGAGGAAGAGTAATAATGCACGAAGGGTCATTCCGTGCTATGTTTTGATTATATTTGCTCGAAGGCTAATTCCGTGCCATGTTTTGATTATATTTGCACGAAGGGTCATTCCGTGCCATGTTTTGATTATATTTGCACGAAGGATCATTCCGTGCCATGTTTTGATTATTTATGCACGAAGGAATATTCCGTGCTCTGATTTGATTAGAATTGCACGAAGGGTCATTCCGTGCCATGATATGAGAGTTATGTGAGGGAAAGCACGAAGGTTGATGCCGTGCACTTTGTTTGAATGCTTTTGGTGTGAATGAGAGTAAAAGCACGAAGGTTCATGTCGTGCAACTGTTAATTTTCCTGCTCTCATTAATTATTGTTATTGCTCTGTTTCTTACTTAAATTGTTGACCTTATGTCCGGACTGTACCTCCCCTATAGTATGCTCCCCTCCCTCTTAACTGTTTAATTTCTGTATTCTTTCCTTTTATTTCATATATACACGTTGAACTGCACATGTTGATTTAGTAGTCCTGTCCAGCCTCGTCACTACTTCGTCGGGGTTAGGCCAGGCACTTACCAGCACATGGGGTCGGTTGTGCTGATGCTACACTTCTGTGCTCTTTTGCACAGATCACGGTACCTGAGCAGCTTTTGGACCACAGCAGTAGGATATTGATCGGGAGCTGACTTCAGTCCAGGGACTTTTGAGGTATCCTAGCTGACGTTCGCAGGCCGGAGTCCCTTCTTTGTTATAGTTTATTTTCCTTGTACCGAGACAAACATTGATGCATTTCTATTCAGACTTGTTTGTAGCACTCTTTAGTAGCTCGTGAGTTAGCGACACCAGTCTTGGGTAGAGAAATTTTAAACTTCCGCATTTTGGGTTTTCAGTTATCTATGTTTTAAAGACTTTCGCTTTTATTTAAATGACTCGTTATACTTATTATTGTTGGAATGTTATCAAAAAATGTTTAAATGCTTGGCTTGCCTAGCTCCAATAGTAGGCGCCATCACGACTCCCGATGGTGGAAAATCCGGGTCGTGACAAGTATGTATCAGAGCTCTAGGTTACATAGGTCTCGCTATTCATGGACAAACTTGGTAGAGTCTGAGGGACCGGTATGGAGACGTCTCTATTTATCCTCCAGAGGATACGGAGTTAGTAAAAATCTCACTTTTGTTCTTTCTTGTCATGTGGTTCTGTTTCTCAAATACTGATTGTCTTTCTACTCTGTTCTTTCGCAGATGGCGAGAACACGTTCTTCTACCGCACAACAGCCCGACCCCCTAGCAGTAGCTCCTATGAGGGGCAGAGGCCGAGGCCGTGCCAGAGGTCGAGGCAGGGGCAGAGCTCAGCCCCGGGCAGCAGTCCCAGAGGTGGAGCCTCATATTGACTATGATGAGGAGGTTCCAGCCCCAGCAGCTCCGGTGGGCCCAGCTCAGGTCCCAGGAGGGGTCATGGTCACCCCAGATTTTCAGGACGCTTTAGTCCGATTGGCAAGATTTATGGAGAGTGTCACTAGAGCGGGTTTGCTTCCAGTAGCACCAGCCACTTCTCAGGCTGGAAGAGGAGTTCAGACTCCTGCTGCACGTACTCCAGAGCAGGTAGCTCCCTAGGCTCATGTCCCAGTGGTTCAGCCAGCTGTGGCAGCTCAGCCAGGTATTGCAGCCCAAGCCGGCGATGGAGCGGCTATGTCTTCGGATGCTTTGTGGAGACTTTATCGGTTCTCCAAGCTCTTCACCACCATATTCAGCAGTGCTTCATCAGAGGATCCACAGGATTTCTTATTCAGCTGCCATGAGATCCTTCGGACTATGGGTGTTGTGGAGACCAATGGGGTCGAATTCGCCACCTTTTGGCTTGCAGGATCCGCCAAGACTTGGTGGAGGGACTATTGTTTATCCAGACCAGCAGGGTTGCCAGCATTGACATAGGATCAGTTCGCAGAGTTGTTTTTGGAGAAGTTTCTCCCAGTTACTCAGCGAGAGGCACTTTGCAGGCAGTTCGAGCGCCTCCAGCAGGGCTCTATGACAGTCACATAGTAGAGACTCGGTTCATTGGTTTGGCACTCCATGCTATTGTTATACTCCCCATAGAGAGAGAGAGGGTGCGAAGGTTTATTGATGGATTGATTCAGCCGATCCGTCTCCAAATGGCTATGGGAGCCGGTAGTGAGATTTCTTTTCAGGAGGCAGCCAATGCGGCTCGCAGAGTTGAGATGGCTCTTGCACGGGGAGGTGGTCATGTGTCAGATAAGAGGCCTCGTCATTCTGGTAGGTTCAGTGGTACCTCATCTGGAGGTAGTGATTCTTATGGTAGAGGCCATTCACCGAGGCCCTTTCAGTCAGCGCTCCAGGTCTCTCATGGTACTCCAGGCGGTGGTGGTTCTCAGTAGCATTATTCCGATCAGTAGACCATCAGTGCACCGCCTCTTCAGAGTTTCCGGGGAGGACATTCAGGTCGACAAGGCCAGCAGTCTCAGCAGCCGAGGGCTTGTTATGGTTGTGGTGACCTCGGTCACATTGTCAGATTTTTCCCTCGAGCCTCGGGTAGCTCTCAGCAGCAGGGTCCTCGCCCTATGATTCAGGCACCAGGTGATCCACAGCTTGCCCAGCAAGCTAGAGGTGGGGGTAGGGATCATAGAGGTGGAGGTAGAGACCGTAGAGGTGGAGCTCGGACCGGTAGAGGTAGGGGTCAGCTAGTAGCCGATCATCCCAGAGACATGGTTCAGGGAAGTGGGGCCCATCCCTAGTGTTATGCTTTACCAGCCAGGCCAGAGGCTGAGTCGTCAGATGCTGTTATTACAGGTACTATTCTAGTCTGTGATAGGGATGCTTCAGTGCTATTTGACCCTAGGTCTACGTATTCATATGTGTCATCCTATTTTGCACCCTACCTGACTATGCCTAGTGATGCCTTGGGTATTCCTATTTATGTATCTACACCGGTGGGTGATTCTATAATGGTCGATCGAGTTCATCGTTCCTGTGTGGTAGTGTTTGAGGGTCTTGAGACCCATGTTGATTTATTGCTTTTAGACATGGTGGATTTCGATGTTATATTAGGGATGGATTGGTTGTCCCCGTATCATGCTATCTTGGATTGTCACGCCAAGACCGTGACCTTGGACTTGCCAGATTTGCCCTGATTGGAGTGGAGAAGGACCCCAGGATATGCCACCCGCAGTGTTATTTCATATGTGAAGGCTCGACGTATGGTCGAGAAGGGGTGTTTAGCTTACCTGGCGTATATTCGTGATTCCAGCACTAAGGTTCCTTCTATTGACTCTTTTCCTATTGTTCGGGAGTTCCCCGAGGTTTTCCCTTCAGACCTGTCGGTTATGCCGCCCGACAGTGGATATTGATTTTTGTGTGATTTGGCCCCAGGCACGCAGCTCATTTCTATTTCGCCGTATCGCATGGCCCCGCTAGAGTTAAATGAGTTAAAGGACCAGTTGCAAGATTTTCTAGAGAAGGGTTTTATTAGACCTAGTGTTTCTCCTTGGGGTGCGCTGGTGTTATTTGTGAAGAAAAAGGATGGATCAATGAGGATGTTCATTGATTACCGGTAATTGAACAAAGTGACGATTAAGAACAAGTATCCACTGCCGAGGATTAATGATTTGTTTGACCAGCTTCAGGGTGCGAAGGTGTTTCCAAAGATAGACTTGAGATCTGGCTACCATCAGCTGAGGATTAGGGCGTCTGATGTCCCTAAGACAACATTCCGCACTCGGTACGGGCATTATGAGTTTCTGGTCATGTCATTTGGGTTGACCAATGCCCCAGCAACATTTATGGAGTTGATGAACCGAGTGTTTAGACCTTACTTGTACTTGTTCGTAATAGTCTTTATTGATGATATTCTGGTGTACTCCCGCAGTCAGGAGGAGCACGAGAAGTACCTCAGAGTGGTTCTTCAGACTCTGAAGAATAGTCAGTTGTATGCTAAGTTCTCGAAGTGCGAGTTCTAGTTGAGTTTGGTTGCATTTCTGGGTCATGTTGTATCAGCAGAGGCTATTCAAGTGGACCCGAAAAAGATTGAGGCAGTCAAGAACTGGCCTCGACCAGTATCAGCTACTGAGATTCGGAGTTTCTTGAGGTTAGCAGGTTATTACTGCTAGTTTGTGAGGGATTTTCATCCATAGCAGCCCCGATGACCAGATTGACCCAGAAGGGTGCCTAGTTCAGATGGTCAGACGAGTGTGAGGAGATCTTTGAAAAGCTCAAGACAGCTCTGACTACGGCACCGATATTGGTTTTGCCCACAAACTCAGGGCCTTATACAGTTTATTGTGATGCTTCCCATATTGGGCTTGGTGCGGTATTGATACAGGATGACAGAGTCATTGCTTATGCTTCGAGGCAATTGAAGATCCACGAGAAGAATTATCCGGTTCATGATCTAGAGTTGGCAGCCATTGTTCATGCTTTGAAGATTTGGAGGCATTACCTATATATTGTGACGTGTGAGGTGTAAACTGATCATAAGAGTCTGCAATACTTGTTCAAGTAGAAGGAGTTGAACTTAAGGCAGAGGAGGTGGTTGGAACTATTGAAGGATTATGATGTTACTATTTTGTACCACCCGAGGAGAGCCAATGTGGTGGCCGATGTATTGAGTAGGAAGTCCGCCAGTATGGGTAGTCTTGCTTATTTTCCGGTCAGCCAGAGACCGCTTGCTTTGGATATTCAGGCTTTGGCCAATCGGTTTGTGAGGTTGGACATTTCTGAGCCTAGCAGAGTGTTAGCTTTCACGGTCGCTCGTTCTTCATTATTAGAGCGTATCCATGATCAGCAGTTTAATGATCCCCATTTGCATGTCCTGAGAGACACGGTGCAGCGTGGAGGTGCCACAAAGGTGACCTTAGATGATGATGGTGTTTTAAGGTTGTAGGGGCGAGTTTGTGTTCCCAATGTCGATGGGATTCGAGAGTTGATCTTAACGGAGGCCCATAGTTCTCAGTATTCTATTCACCCGGGCGCCGTGAAGATGTACTAGGACTTGCGGTAGCATTATTGGTGGCATAGGATGAAGAAAGATATTGTTGCATATGTGGCTCGATGTCTGAACTGTCAGCAGGTCAAGTATGAGCATCAGAGGCCTGGTGGTTTGTTCCAGAGGATTGAGCTTCCCGAGTGTTAGTGGGAGAGGATTACCATGGATTTTGT